>PISW01016007.1:0-14781 GCA_004023785.1 Mungos mungo
AAAAAAAGACAAAATGTCCTTCATACACTGTTGGTAGAAATTAAAATTCGCACAGTCACTAAGGAAAACATTATGAAAGTTCCTCAAAAAGTTAAAAATAGATCTACCATATTATCCAGCTATTCTACTTCTGGATATTTATCTGATGAAAATTTACATACTAATTCAAAAAGATATATGTACCCCTATGTTCATTGCAGTATAATTTCGAATAGCCAAGATATTAAAAAAAATCTAAGTGTTCACTGATAGATGAATGGATAGAAAAGATGTGGCATATATATACAATGGAGTACTACATGGCAATGAGAAAGAATGAAATCTGGCACAGTGGATGGACCTCGAGTGTATCATGCTAAGTGAAAATAAGTCAGGTGGAGAAGGACAGATACCATATGTTTGCACTCATAGGTCTAACAGGAAGGAGAGTTGGGGAGACAGAGGGACACAAATCATGAGAGACTATTGAATACTGAAAACGAACCCGAGGGCTGAAGACAGAGGGGGAGGGGGAAGCAGATGATGGTTATGGAGGGGGGCACTTGTGGGGAAGAGCACTGGGAAACCAATTTGGCAATAAACTATTTAAAAAAATTAAAAAATTAAAAAATCCTATAAACAAGTATTAAAGTCTAATTACTGCTATGCATACTGGGTTGTGTGCAAATGCTCATTGAAGTATTATTCACAATAGCCACAAGGTAAAAAGAACTTAAATATCCATCAAAAGACGAATGGATGGGGTGCCTGTCTGGCTCAGGCAGTGGAGCTTGCAACTTCTGATCTCAGGGTCATGAGTTTGAGCCCTATATTTCGGGTAGAGTTTACTTTTTAAAAACATAAATGGATTGTAGCAAAGTGGAAGGACCTCGAGGGTGTCATGCTCAGCGAAATAAGTCAGGCAGAGAAGGCTAGATACCATATGTTTGCACTCATACGTCTAACAGGGGAAATCTAACAGAGGACCATAGGGAGGGGAAGGGTGAAAGAGAGTTGGGGAGAGAGAGGGACTCAAAACCTGAGAGACTATTGAATACTGAAAATGAACCGAGGGTTGAAGGGGGATGGGGAGGGGGAAATGAGGTGGTGGTAATGGAGGAGGGCACTTGTGGGGAAGAGCACTGGGTGTTATATGGAAACCAATTTGACAGTAAACTATTAAAAAAAAAAAAACCCGCTAGGCAAGCCAGAGGTTGTCATTATTGTTATTATTGTCAAAATAAGGAAGTCTTCATCCTAAGCAGAATAGTTTAGTGTATTTAACTCCTGTGCAGTGCAGAGCTGTATTTCCCCAATCCCATTTTTTGGTTGTCATTTGAAGATATCACTTTAGTCCCAATACACATAGGGAAAGTCCATCATGGAATATACTCCATGTTTTCATGGACACTTCTTCAAAGAGGACATCCAGAAGGCCAACAGGCACATGAAATGATGCTCAGCGTCACTCAGCATCAGGGAAATATAAGTCAAAACCACACTGAGATACCAGCTCACACCAGTCAGAGTGGCTAAAATGAACAAATCAAGAGACTACAGATGCGGGTGAAGATGTGGAGAAACGGGCACCCTCCTCCACTGTTGGTGGGAATGTAAACTGGTGCAGCCACTCTGGAAAACAGTATAGAGGTTCCTCAAAAAACTATCAATAGAACTCCCCTATGACCCAGCAATAGCACTGCTAGAAATTTACTCAAAGGATACAGAAGTGCTGATGCATAGGAGCACATGTGCCCCAATGTTCATAGCAGCACTTTCAACAATAGCCAAATCATGGAAAGAACCTAAATGTCCATCACTTGATGAATGGATCAAGAAGATGTGGTATGTATACAGAATGGAGTACTACATGGCGATGAGAAAGAATGAAATCTGGCCATTTGTAGGGAAGTGGATGGACCTTGAGGGTGTCACGCTAAGCGAAATAAGTCAGGCAGAGAAGGACAGATACCATGTGTTTGCACTCATAGGTCTAACAGAAAAGCCTCACTATTCTTAGGAAGACTGTCATTGGGTAGGACTCTTGTCCATTATGGCCTATAATGAGATAAAGGAGTAGAGTTGGCTTTTGTTCATAGCATTCATCTCATGAGCTTTTCTCTAATGGAATTGTGACAAATTTCTACCATTAAACATTCCAGTGTCAGTAAAAAAAAAAAATCAGACTTGAGCCTGAGGAAAGTTAATAAGTTATAGGAAAAATGATTAAAACCATGTCAAAGGGAGGGAAGACATAGTCTGGAAGTCAGGATATTTAGTCAAAAAAGGAACAAGAAGAGTAAATTTAGGGGTTCCATAATCACTTTCTTTCAGTCTTTGAAGGTCTTTCAATCTCAAAAGATTAAGAAGCAAATTTTGTTATGTAAGTCCAAATAGCAGTGCTAAGACCAATGTTTATTGTGTGCTAGGGTGAAACAACTAGAGGTGAGGAACCTGCTCTGGTTTCTGCTCAAAGGAGAAAATGCACAATTTCTTGTGAATCTATTTGAAGTCAAACTAGAAAATACAATTTGTTATGAACAACATATTCAGCATAAAGAAAGTGTTCACTTGCTAACTGGCCTATCTTTAATCTTTCAGATCAAAACAAGCAGAAATGACATGAGAACTGGTTTCCCACTAGTGGAAGTACCACTGAGGGCTAAGATCATGTATGTTCATGTAAAGACAGGAGCTTTCAAGCTCTTCCAATATCACTGTAAATTTGCAAAAGGAAACATAATTCTGTTCATATTTGGTTTCAAAGAATAACATTGGAAGGAAATTGGATACCCAAAGCTTTCTAAAGAAAGCACCAAGGAGCATCTGAAAACAATTGTTAAATAAAGTGGGAGGGCGGAGGCCTTCTTATCTTTTCATTAATTCATGTCTCACATTTGTCTCTATTGAGAGGAATATGAACAGGGGCTAGATTGTGAATTGTAGCCCTTATCAGTTCTAGTCTAATTCACTAGTCTTTTCATTAAGTTAAATGAAAGAGCAAACTCCTAATCATTCTTTCACCAGAGAACCTGGAGTAGTGAGTGAACACTCCCTTCTATCTGGTACCCAGGACCTTAGATTTCTGAGAAACTTTTGTCTATTCTCTTTGTCTTTTCCCCATTTAATCCTTTCTTGCTTATTCCTTCAATCTTCTTCTAATTATCTCTCTCTCTTCTTTCTTTCTTCCCCCCTTCTTTACACTTCCTCCCCTTTACTTTGCACCACTTCCCTTAATTCTCTTATCCTCCAGATTCTTTCAGAGTAGGACAGATATAGAGAAGAAGTGATTTGGCATCCAGTGTGCTAAACCAGACTTCCCAACTATCATTCCCTGCTATAAAGCCAGGGAAATTTCTGAAGGTTGGGTGAGCCCTAGGGGAAAGCAGCATCTCCGGACTGTTTCCCTTTTTAGCAGTCAAGGGGTGCCTTTTAAGTGAAAGTGAATAATTGAAAGAGCTGGAGCACCAAATTTGCATAAAACCTCCTATATTCCTCAGGCAGCTTACTTCTTGCTACCACTAGGCATCTTTAGTTAGAAATTTTTTTGCTTGGCTTTACAGTCAGAGTTCCCAGTTAAAACAAAAAGAAAATTTAGAATTTAGATGGCTCCATACCCTCATTGTACATGAGAGCAGCTAAAATGAAAACAGTCTTGATTAAGACATTAAGCAAGTCAGGGGCAGAGATCCAGAACCTAAGTCTTAGTTCAAGACACTTTGTTATAGCCATTTCCCCTTCCTACCTACAGTGACTCCACTGTCCTGTTGGTGGCCTCTTGCAATTTAACTTTACCACCAGTATCTTTCTCCTTTTTTTCCTGTAGTCTGAGTAACCAGTTTTTAGCCTGCATAACTATCTTACAGTTTTACCCTTGTATTGGTCTAGAAAGTTCTGTGTCTATGTCGTACCTAGAATATGGGATTCAAATATAACTGTGGTCTCTTCCATTAATTAGTTAATTTTGTTCTGTGTACTTAGGGATAGGACAATAATTCTCTAGCCAATGAACCTGAGAGTGTATCTGAAGGGACAAGTCATCAGGAGGCGTGTTCTGGGTCCTGAAGTGTTGTCTCTTTTCCTTCTAGCATAGAAATGGCTATGAAGTAAGTCTATGCTCCAAACTATTTAAAACACAGCTCTGGTTTCAAAGGCACATTATTTGCTGATTAAGCATGGGAGTAAGGTGTATGTTTTCGTGAATTGACTGCAGTGCTGAGTATTATTAAATGATATTCATAGTTTCTTCTGAAAATGTAATGTTTGTAGTTGTGCAGAGTGGCCTTGAATATACTCAGTGCATGAGTAGAGAAACAGTGTATTAAGCCTAAGGGATGGTTCTGGAAAGTAGGAAGTCAACAATATCTAAAGTACATCTGGGCCAGAACCCAAGAATGAATGAATATGGTGAATATGCTACCAATGAATTAGGTAGGTATGTTCTCTACCTCTCCATAAGAGAAATCAAAGTGTCATAGATTACAGTAATCAGCCTCATTATATATTTATTTATGTATATAAATATATGTGTGTAAATATGTATATGTATATAAATATATATCAAGTCTTATGTGGGCTTTATTGGTATTGGCTGTGCTACTGATATACTCTACTAGGGTTTGGTATGCTGGTCTAATCTGGGATTATTTGAATTTAATATAACGATAGGGTCTTTGCTAGGCTGCAGTAAGCTGCCCTGAGTTCTATTTGAGGAGTGCTGGAGTGTGTGGGCTAGTCTGGGCTGCAAATAAGTAGGGCTGACTGAAGCAGGAAAAGAGAAACCTAACAACGAAATAACTTCACTGCTCTGGGTATCATTTTCCAACTTGCCAAATATGTGAAGAGATTTATCCATCCATACCAAAAACGTTCAGTGAGTACCATGTGAATAAAAGGGTCCTTTTCAGTGTACTAAGAATGCAGAGATAAGAAAACAGGGACACTGCCATACAGGAGCTTTTGGGTTAAGTGGGGGAGGCAGACAAGTAAACTGGCAGTTACAATAAAGGAAAATAAATGCAAAGACCATTAATAAGCTGGTATCAGTCATTTTCAACTCTTAGTCATTTAACGTTGTCAACTAAAGTTCATTTCTCATTCATGCAATGTCTGTTGTGGATCCAAGCAACTTTCCAGGGCAGTTGTCCTTCATGTGTTGGTTCATCACTAGGCTGTTTCAACCTTATGGTAGCTCTAGAATAACATGTGTCTATGAACTTTCATTGGACATTAATTGTTCCAGCCGGAGAGTAACACATATAACTCCCCTCTCACCACAACCCAATCCAGTCATATGGCCTCTCCTTATATTAAGTGGACAGGGGAGTGGGAAGGCAATCATTTCATGTTTCTGGAAGTGTTAGAGTTGGATATTAGAACATTGGTAACCTACCACAGGTATGGATAATCCCAACTTGAGAGTCCAGCACATAATAATGTGAGTGATCTCTCAGGACTCTTCTTAAACTTTGGAGTTTGGGGATTCTGTTATCTTCTTAATGATACCTAAACTTTTACCTGTACCTAACATGTTCTCTGAAGAAATATTACAGGTTTTCTTGTCACTGTCAAGTATCCTTTCTCAGAAGTAGCAAGTTAGCTGTCATTTGGAGTATTGCACTGGATTCTTTCTGAGATGAGGGAACTGACTTTCATGACACTGTGCTTTTCTACTTTCTCTGGCGTAGATGCAGTGACTGAAGTGAAGACTGACATCTATGTGACCAGTTTTGGCCCTGTATCCGACACTGACATGGTAAGTATAGTTCCTGCAAAGGTAAAAGTGAAAGATGATACAACAGATGAAAGAAAAGATATTGGGGTTTGTAGCTATGTTCTAAGGAGTAGTCTTGTCTCATGTGTATTCCCGATGCTCATCATCCTGCATTTGGTCAAAGTCATCTTTTCCCCTGTTCTCCCCACCTATTCACATATAAAGTATATACCCTCATCAGGAATATCCTTCCTTTATTTTCACAATACATCTTTTGAAATTCAACTTGTCTCTCTATCCTCAATTAAACTTTCCCTGATGTCTCCCTTCACATTTTGCTAGCACGACACACATATTAGCAATGATAGGTCATGTAAGGAAAGCACTGTAGTAGGGGCTTTCAGTTAAGCAGCCTGTGGTATCATTCAAGAAGTCTATTCCTTGCAAACAGGCCCTATTCTCTGGGGACATGGATTGACCATGGTTTTGCAAAATGTTTGGAGGAAGAGTCAAAACCATTTCTGGAAACTGGTCCTTCTACAGATATGAGCAAGGGAGAGCTTCAGAGAAGATTCAAGGAATAAGTCAGAGCACAGCAGAGCTAGTAAGGGGAAACTCATGAGCTCTCTGCAAGGACTAGTTCTTCCATTATCCCTTGCTGCCAAAGCAATGCATGTAGTTAGTAGAGTTGAGGCAGGAGACCCCATCCTAACGGACCATCTAATCAATACCTACTAAGTGTCAGACATTTGATTGAGTAATTATCGTGTAAGGAAACAAATAAGCTATTATCTGCCCAATATTCCTGGCAGTTATTAGATGCTCAATGAGTTTTTGTTAAATAATTGACTTTGTCTGGAAAACAAAAATCTTAAGTTCAGAAAAAAATACCTTAAAAATATTAAATGTCAAAAAATATAAAATGTCCAAAAATATGAAATGTTCATGTTTGCTACTCGGATTTTTTTCTATTTATCTTCAGTGGGACTACTACTTAAGCAGGAGACATTCTTCTTTAGGCCTGTTGGGTAGATACAAGCAGTTGTAAAGGGACATGATAGAGTTTGTACGTAACAGAGAATAATTGAGTAGATTTGAGTAGATCAATAAAAATATATGTGTTGTTTTAGAATGATTTAGCATTTTGTATAGCAGTCTAGCAGTCTTTATAGGATGAATTATATGGGGGAAAGGCTGGAGGCTGAGAGTTGGTTTAGGTATATTGATTTTACATGGCTCTTCCTTCAGTTAGGCAAGGTCTACAAGTCAGGCGAAGAAGCGGGCTAATTTTTAGCAGAGGAAGTTTTGAGTTGGTTGTGAGGCAAGCCCTGAACTTTGTCTTTCAAGTGTGGAACAAATAGGATACAGAGAAATGGCTGGCTCCTTTTGTATTCCTTAAGGGCAAGTACCATGTCTTCATGACTTCCCTGGTACTTAATGTAGTACTTGACACAGAGGGAGTTCAGTAAGGGGCATGTTTGATGTATGAAGGGTGGAGGAGATAGGTCTCTCATAGAGGCATCAGGGAAGCCTGTATGTCTAGATTGTTCCATCACAATCTATTGACTACTAATGCCCACAGCTTCAGATTTACGCATGCATTAAAACTATTGTCAGCTGGTCATTGAACAAGTACTCCTTAGGAGGCCAACTCTGTGTTAATGGGCTCTAGGGACCCCTAAATTCAGAGAATTTATAGGCCATCGGATATAACCAGATTCACCAGGGATATGAGCTCTCACTTTGTAATGCTGAGAACTAGTGATGGATTAGGATTTTTACAAGAAAGTGACTGAAGCTACTCTTTGAACATACACTCACACACTCTGACTCATGCAGCAATATCCACAAATGCATTCAGACAAATGTACATCTGTATATATACAGAATAAAAACAGTCCAATGCTATCCCAAGTACTTCATGAACACATGTGTGTAAACAGATACCTAAACCCAGCGATACTACAGAAACACACATACAGCCCCTACCCAAACCAGGTCCTCCCCCTGCTTCTACCCACCCAGGAAGGCACATGTGGGTATGAAGAGACCCTGGAGACATTTTAAACAATCCAGATTTTCCGTCTCTTGAAGATTTATATTACACTTGCTTGTTTGCTTTTCTCCCTTTTGATTAAGCAGAAGCAACAAAATGGCTTTCTTGATAGGGAAGGCTGAATTCGATTAAATACATTTCAGGTTATTTTTAGCGTACTTCCATCTTGCTACAAGACAGAATGGCTATGATCTGGCTGGGAAACATGTTTATGGTATTTTCAAAAATTTCTTCTTCCTGTACTAATTAGTATACTGTGGCAATTGACCCTGGGATAGGGGTGACTTTTGATGAAGTATCAGAGACTTGTCTGGCTTTAGTAACTAGCTGAAGCAATAACCCAGGCTCTACTGAGACCACCAACTGCTTGGGTGAGTAGATAAAAATTACAGCTGGCTGGGTTCTTGACTCACTTACAGCCATATGAAATTTTGGTCCATAATATTTCCTAAGCAAATAGAAATACATTTTTTGTTCACAAAGAGAAAAAATTGTGGTACCACTTTGAGTATTGAACCAGAATCACCCATAACCCTTTGAATCCATTGTACTCCTTGTTCAAACACTGATCCCCACAGACATAGATCCTGAGTTTGACAAAAAGCTCCATGAAGGGCCATATCTGGTTTGTTAATCTCAGTACCGCCAATACCTAATCAATCTTTGACACTTCATAGACTCCCAACCATTTGTTAAATCCAAGAATAAATGAGATGAAACAAATTAAATTTGAATTGAAAATTATGACTGTTTTCCTCCACTTGACTGAAAGTTCATGAAAGATAGCGAACATATGAGGTACATTTCTGTATCTCTAGCATCTCGAATAGGACCTGACACAGGTCTTTTATAAGTGTTTATTGAGATGATATGAAACATTAATAACAAGCCCTGCAGACAAAGAGTAAAAGTAGTTTTCTTCAGGAGACACTATGGAGTAGCAAGACTAGTGAGTCAATGATTGATGACTCTAAGCTTTGGGCTGCTAGTTTTGGTGGCTTCTCCATGTATGAATGTAAGGAGCTATGGCAATAGGGAATCAGGCAGAAATGAAAGCAAACAGTAGTAGATGTTTCTAAGGGAAAATTCAGAGAAAGAAAATTTATTAAAGAGTACAGGATGTAAATTGAAAACTGATTATAGTGGGAATTTTACAGGCATCACAAATGAAAGGTTTGTGTAAAATATTTGTAACAAGTAAAGCTTGATGGTTAAAAAATACATACTGCTTCTCAGCAGCAATACCAATCCTGTTACCATGGTCCCCATGAGAGAGAGAAAAAGGGATACAATCTCAGCTTGAATTAACTAAGGCAATGTGACTTTCTACTTTAGAAGAGTTTATACCATTTTCTCAATTGATGTATGGGAAGATGGTGTAGGTGGTAACTAGGGGAAGGCTGCAAAAGATTTAGTGAAAATGCAGTTTCATTGCCACTTCTCTTTCAGATAGGGTATTTCCATTTCTTACCAGTGAGCAATGGGTCTTGGAAAGTATAAATTTTCCCTGGTCTCCCACAATCCTTTGAATTAGAATGCAGAGAGTATGGTATATTGGCTTTAACATGGAATGTTATGCATATGGCCAGTGACTGCAAAAGAAAGTAGAATGGTCACTGTTGATATTTTCTAAGAGAGTAGATCTTAAGTGTTCTCAGCACGTGTGTGCGTGTGCGCGCACACACACACACACACACACAGGTGACTATATGAAGTGATGTGTTGATTTGTGGTAATAACTTCACAATGTATACATATTTTAAACTATCACATTACCCACCTTTATAATCATATTGCACACCCTGACTATATACAATTTTTAGTTGACACTCATACCTCAATAAAGCTTGAAAAAAAAGAAAGCTAACAACTGAGAAAAACTTTGGATGCTTTCCTGGTCCAAATCACCTTCTGACAAAATTTCCATTCTATCTCCCATCCAAAGGCTCCAGGTTTTGACATTGCACAGGTTCAGGGACCCAGGGTCCTGAATTATGTATTTAATAAATATCTATCTGAATGTACTGATAAAGCTAGTGAGAAAATAAAGAGGGCAAAGAGTAATAATGTTAGTAAAGTCAGAATGAGAACAACTAGGAAACAAAATGCCAATCCTAAGTATTGTCAACTTCATTCTCTTCCCAGGAATACTTTAACTGTTTAGATACTTGCTAGGTAACAAGTGCCAGCTGCCTAGGAAGTTTCTCTGTTGACAAGTGGCAGCTGGCACTTGTTACCTAGCAAGTATCTAAACAGTTAAAGTATTCCTAAGACAACCAGATAAGTAGTAATATAGTAAAAGAACTAATCATATGGTCTAATGAGAAGAAATAGAGGCTTGGGAAATAAGACTTCATAAAAGATATTATAATCATAATTCTTGATAACAGATGACATATATTTTGATCTGACAGCTGCTTTTGAAAATCTTGCAAAGTTACCAGAGTATCAAAAGATCATACAGGAAGAAAAGATTGTATTGATTAAAAAGAAAGTAGCATGGGGACCTCTTTCCTGGTGGCAGCGGGCTTCAAATTATTGTACTTAGTTCCCCATAGCACTGGAAAAAGTGGCTATGTTCACTTCAAGCCCTCACTTATTTGTGGTTTGAGGCACAGAATAAAGGGGAGACTCCATCTGTTTTGAAAGCCTCTTGGGCTGTCAGTTTCCTCCTCTTCCATAGGATACCATATTCCCAGATGCAATATAGAAAAAAGTCCATGTCTGTGGGGTTTTGCCTAGGAGTCCATGACCAGGAATTTCCTGGGCCACTTTTATGTAAAATAAATAGGCTAATCAGGCTATCTAAAGATGTAAATGCAACTGAAAAGGGCAGGTGGATTATCATTCTTCAAAATTCAGAATGATAGTAAGAAAGCAAAGAGCAAAGGGAAGACCGGATGGTCAAAATAAGGGAGGAGTGGCCTGACTGTAAAGCAGTGACAATGCTTTCACTGTAATGTAGTTGTCAAGTACCTTGGTCTCAGAACCTACTAAAGTTAAATCAGTCTTGTGAGAAAAAATGAAATCTGGCCATTTGCAGCAAAATGGATGGATCTAGAGGGAGTCATGCCAAGCGAAATAAGTTGGGCAGAGAAGGACAGATACCATATGTTGTCACTCACAGGTCTAATAGGAGAAACCTAATAAGAGACCATGGGAATGGGAAAGGTGGGGAAAGAGTTGGGGAGAGGGAGGGAGGCAACTCATGAGAGACTTTTGAATACTGAGAACAAACTGAGGGCTGAAGAGGTTGACGAGGGAGTGCGGAAGGGGAAGGGGCATTATGGTCATGGAGAGGGGCACTTGTGGGGAAGAGCACTGGGTGTTATATGGAAACCAATTTCGTAATAAACCTTATAAAAATCAGTCTTGTAGGCCCTTTATGGGAGCCTGCTTTGATACGCTGCCCAGTGTTAGAGAGTTGAAGACATTCAGGGTCTAACACCAAACCAAAAATTCTTCCCCAAGAGTTACATGTCATCTTTGCCTAGTGTAGTACCTTTCCCAGGAGAGAGATTCAGGCTTATTATCTAGAATATTTTATTTAAATGCCTCACAAAACAATGAAATTTATTTGTCAATTTGGAGGCCATTATTCTTGAGGAGTATAGAAGGGTTCAATTTACAAGGAAAGAATTGATTGCATTTCTAGAATGGTCTGGTCAAAATTGATTGCTACTGGCCAAAGGTCATGTGATTTTTATGGAGCAAATAATCACTATGTAATTTTCCCCAATAGTTTTCACTGTAAAGAAAAAAGTATATTAAAAACTTTTTAAAATTTATTTTTATTTTTTATTTTTTAAAAATAGTTTATTGTCTTGTGTTTCCCTGATAATTAGTGATGTTGAGCATCGTTTCATGTGCCTGTAGGCCATCTGGATGTCCTCCTTGGAGAAGTGTCTGTTTATGTCTTCTGCCCATTTCTTCACTGGGTTATTCGTTTTTTGGGTGTGGAGTTTGGTGAGTTCCTTGTAGATTTTGGATACTAGCCCTTTGTCTGATATGTCATTTGCAACTATCTTTTCCCATTCTGTTGGTTGTCTATTAGTTTTCTTGATTGTTTCCTTTGCAGTGTAGAAGCTTTTTATCTTGATGAAGTCCCAAGAGTTCAGTTTTGCTTTCATTTCCCTTGCCTTTGGGAATGTGTCCAGTAGGAAATTGCTGTGGTTGAGGTCAAGGAAGTTGTCTCCTACTTTCTCCTCGAGGGTTTTGATGGTTTCCTGTCTCACTTTCAGGTCCTTCAGCCATTTTGAGTTTATTTTTGTGTAAGAAAGTGGTCTAGTTTTATTCTTCTGCATGTTGCTGTCCAGGTCTCCCAGCACCACCTGCTAAAGAGGCAGTCTTTTTTCCATTGGATACTCTTTCCTGCTTTGTCAAAAATTAATTGGCTGTACATTTGTGGGACCAGTTCTGGGTTCTCTATGCTATTCCATTGGTCTATGTGTCTGTGTTTGTGCCAATACCATACTGTCTTGATGGTGACTGTTTGTAGTAGAGGCTAAAGTCTGGGATTGTGATGCCTCCCATTTTGGCTTTCTTCTTCAATATTACTTTGGATATTCAGGGTCTTTTGTGGTTCCATATGAATTTGAGGATAGTTTATTCTAGCTTTGAGAAGAATGTTGGTGCAATTTTGATGGGGATTGCATTGAATGTGTAGATTGCTTTGTGTAATAATGGCATTTTCACAATGTTTATTCTTCTGATCCATGAACAGGGAATGTTTTTCCATTTCTTGGTGTCTTCTTCAATCTCTTTCATAAGTTTTCTATATTTCTCATCATATAGGTCTTTTACATCCTTGGTTAGGTTTACTCCTAGGTACTTTATGGTTTTTCGTGCAATCGTGAATGGGATCAGTTTCTTGATTTCTCTTTCTGCTGCTTCATTATTGGTGTATAGAAATGCTACTGATTTCTGTACATTGGTTTTGTACCCTGCAACTTTACTGAATTTATTGATCAGTTCTAGAAGGCTTCTGGTGGAGTCAATTGGATTTTCCATGTAGAGTATCATGTCATCTGCGAAAAGTGAAAGTTTGACTTCTTCTTTGCTGATTTTGATGCCGTTTATTTCCTTTTGCTGTCTGATTGCTGATGCTAGGACTTCCAGCACTATGTTAAACAACAGTGATGAGAGTGGACACCCCTGTCGTGTTCCTGATCTCAGGGGGAAAGCTCTCAGTTTTTCCCCATTGAAGATGATATTAACTGTGGGTTTTTAATAAACTGCTTTGTAATGTTTAGGTAAGTTCCTTCTATTCCGACTTTCTCAAGGGTTTTTATTAAGAAAGGGTGCTGTATTTTGTCAAATGCTTTTTCTGCATCTATCAACAGGATCATATGGTTTTTATCCTTTCTTTTGTTAATGTGATGGATCACATTGATGGAAACACAAATCAAAACCACACTGAGATACCACCTCACACCAGTCAGAGTAGCTAAAATGAACAAATCAAGAGACTACAGATTCTGGTGAGGGTGTGGAGAGACGGGCACTCTCCTACACTGTTGGTGGGGATGTAAACTAGTGTAACCACTCTTGAAAACAGTGTGGAGGTTCCTCAGAAAACTATCCATAGAACTCCCTTATGATCCAGCAATAGCACTGCAAGGGATCTACCCAAGGGATACAGAAATGCTGATGCATAGGAGCACGTGTACCCCAGTGTTCATAGCAGCACTGTCAGCAATAGCCAAAACATGGAAAGTGTCTAAATGTCCATCACCTGATGAGTGGATCAAGAAGATGTGGTATATATATACAATGGAGTACTACATGGCAATGAGAAAAAATGAAATATTGCCATTTGTAGGAAAGTGGATGGACCTTGAGGGTATCATGCTAAGCGAAATAAGTCAGGCGGAGAAGGACAGATACCATATGTTTGCACTCAGATCTAACAGGAGACCAGGAGAAACCTAATGGAGGGCCAGGGGTAGGGGAAGAGGAAAAGAGAGTTGGGGAGAGAGGGACACAAAACTTGAGAGACTATTGAATATGAAAATTAACTGAGGGTTGAAGGGGAAGGGGGAGGGGAGGAAAGAGGTGGTGGTAATGGAGGAGGGCACTTGTGGGGAATAGCACTGGGTGTTGTATGGAAACCAATTTGACAATAAACTACTTTAAAAAATTAAAGAAACAAATAAAATAAAACATTTCATATTTTTACAAGTCAAAAAAAATAGTTAATTGTAAAATTGGTTTTCATACCAATTTGGAACCTTCACACTGTTTTCCAGAGCGGCTGCACTAGTTTACATTCCTACCAACAGTGTAGGAGGGTGCCCGTCTGTCCACACCCTCGCGAACATCTATAGTCTCTTGATTTGTTCATTTTAGCCACTCTGACTGGCGTGAGGTTCTGGGGACCCATCACCTATATTTTTAAAAATCTTAAACATTTTAACATATTTTTTCCATAAAATAAAAAATCTTTGGAGATACAGATGAAGTCTCCTATGTATCTTATCCTGATTCCATTTCTCTCTCTCTCTCCCCCTCCTTAGAGATAATTACAGTAATTAATTTGCTTTTTTTTTTGGTCACTTCCACACATACTCTAGATCTATACCTAGGTTTATTGTATAACATACAATAGCAAATATTACAATAAATAACATATAGTAGTTTTCATGTTTTCAAACCATAAATATATTTCAAACTATAAAATTCAGCAGTTTGTATATTATTTTTTTTTATTTTTTTTTATAATAGTTTATTGTCCAATTAGTTTCCATATAACACCACGTGCTTCTCCCCACAAGTGCCCCCCACCATGACCATCCCCCCTCCCTCCCTCCCCCTCCCCCCTCAGTCCATGGTTCATCTCCAGTATTCAATAGTCTCCCTTGATCCGTGTCCCTCATTCATCCCCGCTCTCTTTCCCCCTTCCTCTCCCCATGGTCCCCTGCCAGGCCTGTCCTGTTAGACCTATGAATGCAAACATATGGTATCTATCCTTCTCTGCCTGACTTATCTCGCTTAGCATGACACCCTCAAGGTCCATCCACTTTCCTACAAATGG
>PISW01016008.1:0-14765 GCA_004023785.1 Mungos mungo
AGTGGTCTGCTTTTGCTCCGGGCAACGGATGACAGCCAAATGGCCAAATGGTTCTGAAGCGACTGACCTTAGGCCTTCTAGTTTAGAGGGGAAACAAAGCCTGTCATGGTGTCTGTTTGGTTCAGCCTTACAGTCCCACGCCAGTTTGAAAACAGCCAATCATGAAGCTCCAGCTTCCCATCACCCTGACCGAGGAGGCAACCTATTCCATCTCACCACGTTCCTGAAATGCCCTTATTTGATAATCTGCCCTCCCAAGATCAAACCCAGAACCCCCTCACCCATAAAAACCCCCACCCATCACCTACCAGGTGCGACTTCCCTGACTCCCAACTCCCGGGGTCATGGAACCTCGCCCAGGAATCGCAGATCCCAATAAAGGCTTTCTTGGCTCCATAACTTGGTCTCTTTCTTTACTCTCATCTCTGCCTCCATCTATTAAATCTTACAATTTCCAGACTTACTAGAAAGCTATCATACTGAAGACAAGGTGGTAGTGGACCGATGGAACTGACACAGGAGTCCAGAAATAGAGCTACATGGATATGGTCAAACGACTTTGAGGGAGTTACGAAGACAACTGAAAAGGGAAAGAGTAGTCGTTTATCAAGCAGTGATGGAGCAAACAGCTATCCAGATGCCGAAAATGAACTGCAGTCCATAGCTTAGACAACGCAAAAATTAACTCAGGATGGATGGATCATAGCACAAGTTCTAATCTGTTTAAAACTTACAGTTTTGCTGATTACCAATAGAGCGACTCCAAACATTTCCATCATTTCACTTGGATGACTAATGGGATTGACTGGGTTAAACAGAAAGTAAAAGCATAACCTTATGAGAAACTATCGAACATTTTTCCAGAGTGGTTGACTGATTTTGCATCTTCACCAACAATATACGAAAGTCCCAGTCACTTCATATCCTTGGTCAGCACCTGATACTGTCAGCACTTTTTAAAGCTATTGCAATGGACATTTCATTGTGGTTTTAATTTGCATTTCCCCATCAGCTGATGATGTTTGACATCTTTACATGTGTTTATTTGCCATCTTTATATCTTATTTGGCTATATATCTGTTTAAATATTTTGCTTATTTATTTTCTTTTTTTTAATTTTTTTTAACATTTATTTATTTTTGAGAGCCAGAAACAGATCATGAGCAGGGGAGGGGCAGAGAGAGGGACACACAGAATCGAAAGCAGGCTCCAGGCGCTGAGCTGCCAGCACAGCTGCAGGGCTCGAACCCACGAACTGTTAGATCATGACCTGAGCTGAAGTCGGACATTTAACTGACTGAGCCACCCAGGCACCCCTATTTTCTTTTTTTAAGATTTTATTTTTAAGTAATCTCTGCATCCAATGTGGGGCTCAAAATCACAAGCCTGAGATCAAGAGTCACATGCTCTACTGACTGAGCCAGCCAGGGGCCCCAAATCTTTTGCCCAGTTAAAATTTGGAGTTGAGTTGTTACTCAAGGTCAGTTTAGGGTTACCTGGATGGCTCAATCGGTTGAGCATCCAACTTTGGCTCAGGTCATAATCTCTTGGTCTGTGAGAGTTCGATCCCCACATCGGTCTTGCTGCTGTCATCTTGGAGCTTGCTTCAGATTCTCTGTCCCCCTCTCATTCTGCTCCTCCCCGGCTTGTTCTCTCTCACATACTTTTAAAAATAAATAAAAAAAACATTTTTAAATTTTTTAAAAATGATGTTTTATAGTTATGTCTTACATTTAGGTATATGATCCATTTTTACTTAAACCAGCTGCCTCTTTCCACTTTCTTGTGCCTGGAAGGGTTTCTAAGTTCAGATTAGGTCTGGTCCTGCCCCAGTACTACAGGACGTGGGACTGGCCCTGGATTCCAGGGCAGAGGCAGGAGACCATGGTGGGAATAAAAGCTCATGCAGCTCTTGCCCTCCCTCTATATTTAATCATGATGGGCACTGAGCCAGGTCAGGGGTGACTGCAAACAAAGCTCTAAGACCAAAAAAGAGCTTGACTTTGGCTTAGCAAGGCCAGGTCTGACTGAGGCTGAGTCATAAGGCTTTGCCCCCAGGCAGGGTGGTGGGGTCAGGGCTCAGAGTGACTTCTCTCTGCCTTTGCTCCCTCCTGGCCTCTAAGTCAGTGGAAGATTCCAGAGGAGATGCAGCTTCTTGTTACTCCACAGCCTGGAGCAAGGAATCCCAAGGTCAGGATGTGGAGAACTGAGAGAGTGGATGGGAGGTAACAGCGGGGGTGAGAGGGCAGAAGGGGCAGGGGAGGGATCTAATGGGACAAGGAGAGAAGCAAAAAAGGGCCAAGGAGCTGGAGGATGGGGAAAGAGAGGGGAAAGAGGCACAAAAGGGATAAAGGAATAGAAGGGACAAAGAAGGACATAGGGACACAGAATAGCATAGGCCAAATGCCAGTGGACTTGGAGCTGCAGTGTTAAAGGTGGCAGTTCCTAATGTGAGTGTGTGCACCTGTCCATGGTTGAGTCTGTTGTGTTTGTGGTGCTGAATGTGTATTTCGGGGTCTTCATCTGTAACTGTGGTCAAAGATCATAAGCAATGCCGCTCATGATTACTTGCTGGTCTGTCTGTGTGGTGGCATGGATGGGGGTCTCAGTGGGCTCCGGCTCCCACTCTGGCTGAAGGGCCCCCATGCGAGCTGCTCTGCTTCCTCCTGGACGGAATAGTACCTGGCCCTCTCTCTGCTATATCTGGGGTGATTTGCCGTCCCCCGTAGCGCGCGCGCGCGCGCGCACACACACACACACACACACACACGTGACAGCCCTGAATGAAATAGTAGACTGGAAATATGGGGTGTTGGGTGGGTCCCTGAAGCTGTGCCTCAGTCTCTTGGGATGTAAATGGGGATAGGAACTCCCTTGGCTCCTCCCCCTCGGCCTTTCTCGCTCTTCTCTCTGACTCTTTCCATCTTGCGGCTCTGTCCTCTCTCGCTATCTTGTCCACCAATGTCTTTCCCCTCCTTGCCTTTACTTCTGTGCCTCTGCCGGAGGGTGCCCTACTTCTGGCTCTGGCTCTGCCCCCACCCCGCCCTCCAGGTCGCCAGGTCCCTAGAATTCTGCCGAGCCAAGATCTCTTCCCCTACTGCTCCCGGACTCGCTGAGGCGGGTGAGGTGGCCGTTCTGTGCCCCACAGTCTCCTATGCCCCCCTCCCCACCCCCGGAGATAGAGACAGACATTTGCGGGTGCATTTAAAAAGGTTTATTTTCCGGGCTGCGGGGGCGGAGGGGGGTGAGACGGCGGACGGCGGACGGCTCAGTAGACGCCGGGCGGGGCGGGCTCCGCGGGCTCGGGCGCCCCCGCCAGCTGCACCAGCCTCAGCAGCAAGGCGCCGGTCGGCCCGTCCAGCTGGGTCCCGTTGCTCCGGTCGCTGGCACGCGCACGGCGGTGAAAACCGGCGCCCTCCCGGCACTCAGGCTCGGTCACGCAGCTCTCTGCGGGGGACACCGGCTGAGCGCAGCGCGGACCGGACCCAGATCCACCGGGCGGGACCCGCGGGACCCCCGGCACCGCCCCGCCCCTGGGCCACGCCTATCGGGTCCTTCGCAACCGCCCGGCCCGCGCGTGAGGTCACGCCCACTGGAACCTCCGCACCGCCCCCACCTGGACCCCGGCCCCGCCCCTGTTCGCCTCACTCCCCCGGGACTCCAGCCCCTGGCCGCCCCCGGCCGCCCCGGCAGCTCACCATCATTGCAGCAGATGCCAGCGGCGGCGCAGCGGCCCCCGCTCCCGCACGGCTTGTGGCCGGACTGGCAGGGCGACGGCAGGTAGTTCTCCTCCTGGCAGCGCAGCGCCTCGGCGGTGCCCACGAAGCAGCCCAGCTCGTCGCCGCAGCAGATGCTGGGCCCGAAGCAGCGGCCTTTGCCCCCGGGGCCGCAGGGGAGGCACTGGCGGGAGGGCGGGGGGTGAATGCGGGCCCGCCGAGGCCAAGGAGGGGGGGCCGGGACTCGAGGTCGTTGGGGCCGCGGTCACGGGAAGGGGCGCACGTCCACTAAACTCCCTTGGTTTTCAGGTGACTGAGTACATCGATCTCCGTGACAGCCCTCAGCACCTTCCGTCTTCGTTGTGGGAGCCCCACCCCCATCCCCGAGACTACACGGAAGACACCCTCCCTTTCAGCTGTGGAGCCATCAGTGGTGTGCACCCTTCTCTCAGCTGCCCACCGCCCTTCCCGTAACTCAGACCTTCCTCCCTCGGCGCCATCACTCAAACTTGATCTTCAGCACCTACGCCCCTAGCAGAGAGCCTACTGCCCTGCCCAGAACACTTCCAGGCCCTTCCTCCCCTTTCCTGTCCCATCACCACAAGCTGGTGGGCCTCTCTGGGTCCTGACCTCTGCTCACCTCTGTGAACTAACTGTAGGTGAAAGGAGACGGAGCCCCAGGGAGAGCAAGAGGCATCTTGGTGCCTCAGGCTTCCAAAGATGCCAAGCAGAGGGGAGGGTAGTGTGTGGGGGCTGCCCACCTATCCACTCTAGTTTGTTCAGTAGCTCAAAATTTAGCTTCCCGTGGCCTGAGCACGGAGACTGGATTTCCTTCCAATGGAAATGAAAGGGAATGGATACAAGGGAATCGGCTGGACCTACAGCACAGGAGAATTAGGCTAGGTACCCAGCAGAACTTCCTTACAGGAGGTGGCACCCTCATTCGATCGAGCTCCAAGCAATGGCTCGCTTCTGTGTGGGGTTAGGGGGGGGCTGTGGCCAGGAGAGGCTCAAGGCTGGATGGGGAAGGCCTCCAGTGCTGGCTGGGACAGAGCCGGTTCGGGCTGCAAGGCCCCCATGGGCACAGAGGAGGCCTCATCGCCCAGTTCTCACTGATGGTCCCTGAGCCCAGTTCCTGGGGAAACACCTGTCTCTCCTGCATCCCCTGCCTGGCTGGGGATGGTGTCCAGGAAGTCCTGTAGCCCGTCCTAGCCTGCCCGGCAGCCTGGCCCCCTCTGCCCAGCTGTGCCAAGCCTCCCTTCTTCTGGGCCCATCCCCTAAAGCCTGCCTCTGCCATGACTTCCCTCCATCCCAGCCCCTGCACCACAGATGCCAGCCCCAGGGCTCTGCCCTCTCTGGGCAGCCCAGAGATGGGCCACGGTCATACCTGTCTCAGCTCCAGGTCAGACATGGACCTCTTGCCACCCCTCGGGCAGTTCTGGAAGTAGCAGGCGGAGGTGAAGGCCAGCAGGCCCAGGAAGCAGGCGGGTAGCATGGTGTCCGGCATCCTGGAGCGGGTGGGCACAGTGTGTGGGGCCGCTGTGCAGACTGTGCTGGGCTGCCTTCACTAGCTGCCTATTTATGTCCGCAGGTGTTCCCTGGGAGACGACGTGGCCGCCACCCCCCTCCCCCGTGGCTCCCCAGGAGCCCACGGCCTCCAGGTCCCAAGCCGTCAGCAGTGATTCAGGCATCTGGGGACGCACGTGGACCTGTCTGTGGGGGCCTGTGGAGGAGGGGTGCCAGCCTTCGTGCTGTCATTGGCAGCCGTGTTGCTACGATGTGACAGGAGCTGCTGTGACTGTGATTGTGGCTCTCTGGACCTGAGGAGAGGGACAGATGTGAGGGGGTCTCTAGGAGGAGACCATCCCCAAGCTTTCTGGCAGCCCAGAAGAGGCTGGGGGTCAGTCAGCCTGTCCCCAGACACAGCTCCTGAGAAAGTGGTGAAGGAGGCCTGAGCGGCTGGTGTGTAAGCAGGGTCAGGCCCCAGCCCAGGAGTGGTGGGACAGGGGACAGCCAGGTGTGTAGAACTCCATGAGGAGGGTTAGCCTTGTGAGAGGGTAAGTGACCAAGGACAGCACAGACCCAAGGTGATGTGGACAGAGAGCTTTGTCCTGACTGCACCAGAGAAGGAAATGGCTGCCATGGATGAGGCAGAGGGACCCAATGGATGAGTGGTTGGATTCCCACAGGGTGAGTGGACAGGCTCCTGGGTGAAGCTGGGGACACCCCCGAACACACACCCAGAGCAGGGTTCAGGGACTCAGAGGCTGGAGACTTCGAGAACAGCTTCTTGGCATGTTCCCATCACTCCCTTCTCAGGTGGGAATATGGAGGCAGGGGAGTTTCTGTAGAGGAAAGGAGAAATCCAAACCCAGTAGGGTTCAAAGGTGAGGGGCAAGCCATGTGCCCCAATCCCTACCCCTTTGAGGACCCTAATTTGTGGGGACCAGGGCAGGTACCATCTCAGGCTTGGGGTGGAAGTGGGGGCATGGAAGATTTGGTGTTGGGGGATGGGAGGAGCCACAGCCAAATAAGCCCAGCCTGAGAAAGCGGACTTTGGTTCGTGACCCCAGGCTGGTGGGGTGAAGGACTAAAGCTTCCCTCTCCTGGGCCTCCGGAGTGCCCGTCTGGTCCTTGGACCCGGGCTGGCCACACTAGCCCTTTAAGGACTTATTCTGCCCCCAGCTCTCCCAGCCCCAGGCTCTCCGCCTCCCCTCTAGGCGCTGCGGGAAAGCTCTGGCTGCCTTCTCCCCACCGAGTGCTGTAAGGGGGCCAGTGTCCCAGGACCACACTCAGGACCTGCTGCCAGCCTTCTCAGGAACATCCCCTTGGGGACTGTGAGGACACCAGAGCCAATGGCCTGTCAAGAATCTGACCTCTGTTGCTCAAAACTTCATGACTTGGGCAGGTTCCTTGACCTCTCTGTGCCTCACTTCCTTCCAGTGTGAAGTCAGGAAGATACTAGATACACCTCATAGGTTTGTGAGGACTGAAGTAGTGTAATATATAAGGGCTTTAGAAAAGCCCCTGAACCATTGTAAAGCTAATTAACCACAAGATTGTATTATTATTTTTTGAGACCGAGAGAGTGAGAGAGTGCAAGTTAGTGAGGGGCAGAGAGAGGGAGGGAGAAAGAATCCCACTGAGGGGCAGAGAGGAAGAGAGAGAGAGAAGCAGGGCTCACCTGAAGTGGATCTTGTGCTCACCCGATATGGGGTTTGAACTCACAAACTGTGAGATCATGACCTAAGCCGAAGTCAGATACTTAACTGACAGAACCACCCAGGTGCCCCAATAGTACTGTATTATTAATGCCATTACTCTTATTAAAAACCGAGGAGAGTTTTCCAGAGAGACTAGCCTTCTGGGTTAACCCAAGAGGAACATTTTCATTCTGTTCACGGGGCCTAGAGAGAAACTGGGTCCCAACTGTTGCCCTACTGAGACTCTGGGTTGTGGAGGCCCCAGACTGGTCGAGGCCAGCTGTGTGGCCTTGGCCCAGCACCTTACCCTCTCTGCACTTCCGGTCTGAGTTATCATCTGAAAATGGATGGGGCTACACTAACTGAAGGGGTCAGGTCCTGGCACAGGCCAGGATACCCATGTCCCAACCAGTCATGTCTACCAAGATCAGCATTCTAAGACTTGCCTCTCACACCAAGGCCCCCTTAAAGGCCTCAAGCACCATCTCCCTTGTGATGCTAGAGGACCTGCTTCTCCCTATACCCACCTTCTTGGAACACACATGGGCTGGAAGAGTTCTTGTTACTGTGCTGACTGGCATTTCAGATGTATCCCCTACATGTCACATGGGCCTTCTAGACACTCCATGTTCCTACACTTCCCTTATAGGTTCCCTTTTCAAATCTACTGTTTCATACCTTCTCTATCCTTACATTTCTTACACCTGGACTCATGGATCTTTATTCACATGCCATTTTATTTATTTGTTTGTCTGTTTATTTGATGTTTATTTTTGAGAGAGAGAGGCTCCAGGCTCTGAGCTGTCAGCACAGAGCCTGATGCAGGGCTTGAACCCAGGAACTGTGAGATCATGACCTGAGCCCAAGTTGTACACTCAACTGACTGAGTTTCCCAGGTGCCCCCCCCCCACATATCATTTTAAAAAGGATTTAGCCCTCTCACCAGTCCCTTCCCACCCTACCCCCCACAGTGCTCTCCCACTCACCATTTTCTTGATATAATGATGTCATAATGGTCAGATAAGTATTATGAGTTAGACTGCAAATATGTTTCCTAGGTTAAGCTATATACTATGTTATGATGACCTTTTCATCCCTGAACAACTTTCTGTGTTTCCTGGAGTTAGTGATTGTCTTAGGTTTTCGTTGTGGTCCATCTACTATTTTTATCCAGAAGTCAACATTTACGCTTCAACTCTCTCCACCCAGGCTTCTGCTGAAACCAGCACACTGAAACTCCTGTTATTAAGGTCAGAAACTACCTCTATATTGACAAATTTTGTGGTCATGTCTATGTCCTCATTTTACATAATCCCTTAGCAGCATCGGACATGGGTGAGTACTTGTCCTTCAGGAGCACTTGGCTGGCTCAGTCAGTAGAGTATGCAGCTCTTAATCTTGGGATTGTGAATTTAAGCCCCCTGTTGAGGAGCGAGCAAAGAGAGAGGGAGAGAGAGAACCCTAAGCAGGCTCTGCACTGTCAGCACGGAGTGCATTGTGTGGGCTCACAAACCCGAATGGAAATCAGGAGTCAGACACTCAACCAACTGAGTCACTAGATGCCCCTTGACCTTGACTTCTAAATGTTGGAGAATCCCAGGGCTCATTCCTACACCTCTTCTCTTCTTTCTTGGTAACTACTTCTAACCTCATGATTTTATATATTTTCTACAAACTAGTGATTCCCAAATTCATATCTCCATCTTGGGCCTCTCCCCCGAGTTCCAGACTTGTAGTTACAACTGCCTAATGATACCTTCCCTTAAATAATCAATAGACCTCTCCAATTTAACATGGTCAAAGTCAACTTCTGATTCTTAACTGTTCCCCTGCTCTCTCCCGGGGTTCCCTAGCTGCAGTCACACCACCACTAAACCAACTGCTCCTCACAGAACCTGAGACTCTCCTCCCTCTTTATTATTTATTAGTCCTACCCCTAAAATATATCTAAAATCTCTTTGCTTCCTTTTGCTCCTGCTCTGGAATTTCAGAATGCATTGTTTCCTTGTCCTAGAAGGCTCACCTGCCCTTAGCCCTGCCTGGGATTCACATGGCTGCTTCGATGTCATCTAAGAAGAGACTTCCCTGGCCGCCTACCTGGTGTATCCCTCACCCCCACCTTGGTTATTTTCTACCTTGGGTCAATATTGAGGAGTTTAATAGTACATACTACAACCTGCATTTCATTTACTTGTCTGTTTATATTTTTTGTGTCTGTATAGCTTTTCCCCTCTAGATGGAAAGCCCCAGAGTAGAAAGGACTCCATCTTTCTTTTCAGTACTGTAGCCTGGTACAGTGCTTGTCACACAGTGGGTTTTCTTTCTTTTTTAATATTTTTAAATGTTTATTTATTTTTGAGAGAGAGAGAGAGACAGAGCGAAAGCGGGGGAAGGAGAGAGAGACAGGGAGACCCAGAATCTGAAGCAGTCTCCAGGCTCCAAGTCGTCAGCACAGAGCCTGAGGTGGGACTTGAACTCATGAATGGTTGAGATCATGACTGAGCCCCCCAGGCACTCCACAGGGTTTTGAATACCTTATGAAAGGGAGGAAGGGAGGGTGGGAAGCCCTTAGTACTGGGCTCAGCTTTGCAAGGAGTTACTGTGTGACCGCAGGCAAGCCACATCTCTTCCCAAGGTTACTTGCTTGATGTACTAAGCCTACTTCTATCTCACTGAGGATTAAGGGAATCAGATGAAGGTGCTATAAACATTAAGATTTTCTGAAATATTTACAAAACAAAGAGTCGCAAGTCTGCAGATTAAACCTCAAATCTCTGAATATTCTTTAACTTTACCGTGAGACCATCTTTACTGAGAACAGGTAACAGTTACCTGCCCCGTCCCTCCTCTCAAGATCAAGCCAGCGGCTCTACCACATGACTGGCGGGCTACCTGTTGGAAGAACGTTGACCTCATTTTCAAAGGGACTCTGCTGCCGGAAGTAAGTGTATCCTTCTCCCTCCTCCCTTGTTTTCCGATAGAGTGACTCCAGGACCCTCCGCAGTGTAGACACGCAAATGCCCTGTCAACTCTGAAGAGGTGAACAGCAGTGAGCACAAGTGGGAGGAGCCCCAAACTGCTTAGTGAATTGAATCCAAGACGATACCCTGAGCAAGGATGCCCAACATGAGAAAATGGGGGGCTCCGGACAGACAGGTACGGAGCTGAGACGGATCCACGCCCCGCGTGAGCAAACACACTCCTAGGGAGCGCCCAGTGTGAATAGTCATCAGCTCCCTCACATTAAGCCTCAACACGTCAGAAATGAAAAGGCCTCATAAAAAATCTTACTTGCAAAAACAACCTATTTTAATATTTTTTTTAATGTTTTTAATTTATTTTTGAGAGATAGAGACAGCGCAGCGCGAGCAGGGGAGGGTCAGAGAGAGAAGGAGACAGAATCCGAAGCAGGCTCCTGGCTCTGAGCTAGCTGTCAGCACAGAGCTCCATGCGGGGCTCGAACCCACGAACCCTGAGATCATGACCTGAGCCGAAGTCGGACGCTTAACCGATTGAGCCACCCAGGCGCACCCCCCCCCCCCCTTTTTTTAAAAATTTTTTTAAACAACCTATTTTAAATAAGAGGCAAAATAAACACGGAGACGTATTTTTGAAAACTCTCTCCAGCGCTGAAAGCCTGTGGCGCGGCAGGACGGCTGGAGTAGCCCCTGGGAGGCTCAGTGCCAGCTCGGGGTCCCGAGTGGCCCGGCCTGGTGTCCCCGCTGGGGCCCGGGGCCGCCGCCACCGCCCGCAGAGGAGCCCCTTGCGCTGTCCCAGGGGCCAGGAGCCCCGCGGCCAGCCCACCTAAGGGAAGACAGGAAGAGGCCCCGAGGGCCCCGGGGACCCGCGGCGGCGGCAGAGCCGTGCGCTGACTGCTGAGCGCCGCATGAGCCCGGCGCCCGCGGCCCCGCCGGCGGGGTGCGGGGCGCCCCTGGGGACCCGGCCTGGCTCTGCGATCCCCTCTGAGAAAAGGGCGCAGCGCACCGCAGGGAGAGCGGGAAGCCAAGGCTGAGGCCCCGGGAAGGCTTCTCGAATATTCCTTCGGTGTGGTAAGGACACAGCACAGGACACACAGGCTTATAGAGCCTGTTGACCCACAGAGGACAACAAAGACTTCGTAGCAGTGAGCCTATGCCAGTGCTGGGCCAAACTGTTCACACGCATTTCCCTCTTGAATGCCCATAAAACCCTAAGAAAGAAGGAAGTATTTTTATTGACATTTGCTGACAGGAAACAAGGACAGAGAGGTTGAGTGACTTGCCCAAGGACGCACAGGTAAAAAAAAAAAAAAAAAAAAAAGGAGCCAACAGAACTGGGCCCTTGGCCCCAGGCACCAGGGTCTGTGTCCTTCACCAGTCCACTATCTCATAATTGGCAACTATGATTGAATCACCAGGAAATTAATATTTACTAGGATTCAAAGTTGGAGGTTGGTGGTCTTGTGGCCGGCTCAGGGTTCAGGGCTGTCACCCAGGGCTTCCTTACTCCCTTCTGGCACCCTTGCATGTCTGGGTGTCTCTTACAGCAAGGAGGCCACCACAAAATGGTTCCCTCCTCTGAGCCTTTCCCTTCTCAGAGACCCTCAGGGGACCAGGGTCCCCACTCCCAAGCTCCTCCTCCAGGCTGGGCCGAGGTTCACCCCAGGCCTGGGTGTGCTCATGGGCTCCTTCCAAACTGGGGTTCCATTAGGGAGGGAGAGGAGGGAGCCACTGCTGGCCAGTAACCAAGTTCACTGCCACCCCGGCCTGGGAGGGATTTGTAGACTTGTAGATCACTTCACGTGGGAAGACCCTGGGGCCCCAAGAACCTCAGTGTCTTGTCCTGCGGGGTCGCACAGCTAGGCAGGAACAAAGTTACTGAACCAGGTTGCAAGCCAAGCTGACAAAATGTTAAACAATACAGGTTCTGGCATCTGTCCTTGACAAATACGTGCTTATAACGACCAGGAAGCCCAGGTTCAAATCTGGAGTCCCGGGCTCTCTGGTGGCCTGTGGCAGGCAGAGCTGGCCACTGGGGAGA
This sequence comes from Mungos mungo, assembly GCA_004023785.1. Lineage (NCBI taxonomy): Eukaryota > Metazoa > Chordata > Mammalia > Carnivora > Herpestidae > Mungos > Mungos mungo. The sequence continues at coordinate 11,939 of PISW01016008.1, forward strand.
CGGCCTCTCCCTGCAGCCTTGCTCCATCCCGTGTCCCCAGGGATGTGCACACAGGGGGTGCGCTGCCCATGTGCCTCCCAAACCACCTCCTCTGGCCACCACTTAGGCACGTTTGCACACCTCAAGTGGGTCCCCCGAGTACAGACCCGGAGGAGAGGACTCCTCCAGGTCTAGAAACAGACGAGCACAGAACGTTAGGTAGAGTGTCCGGGGACGGCCCCCAGGGTACACATTCGAGGCAGGCATATCCCCTGGTCTCACCTAGAGGAGGCTCAGAATAGACCCTCTAAGGCATGAGGTCAGGGCCAAGGCCCCTCTCTCAGGCATTACTGGTCCCTGAAGCCCTAAAACCCTAAAATCCTGTGGCAGCGGACCAGAATCTGCCAGAACCCTGCCCTCAGGAGGCCACGGGACTCCAAAGACTGCTTCATTCCCACCTGCCCCAGGACACCGGGGTCCAAACCGGAATGCGCATGTCAGTTTCACTACCTTCTGGCCCTTTCTGGACAATCCGACACGCCCCTCGTGTTCTTGAGGGTCTGGTGCCGGCCTTCTACTCCTGGTTCTGTGTTCTCTAACAAGGTCTGGTAAATTTGAGCAAAAGGAATTCACTGAAAGGCTCTTGAGAGGTCATAACATAAGGGAAACCTAGAGACCTGGGCTCAGAGACTGAGGGGTTCTGGAGGCTCGTGAAACATGAATCTGGGAAGGACTCCTGGAATGGCGTGTCTGATCTCCCCAGCAGCAGCCCCTGAGATGGGGTCTCCTGTATGAGTGATTGATGAGGGAGGGAGGAGGGCTCTTGGGAGTGAGTGAGGCGGGACTGGGCAGGGGAAGAAGCCAGGCAAGGATGAGTGAGCTGGAGTCTGGCCTCAGCTCTGGGGAGCCCCAGAGTTGCCCTGCCTTAAGACAAGGGGGGTGATTTTTTTTTAATGTTTATTTATTTTGGGAGAGAAAGAGGGAGAACATGAGTGGGGGGAGGGGCAGAGAGAGAGGAAAGAAAATCCCAAGCCGGCTATGCACTGTCAGCACAGAGCCCAACACAGGGCTCCATCCCATGAACCGTGAGATCATGACCCGAGCTGAAATCAAGAGCTGGATACATAATGAAATGAGCCACAGAGGCGACTCTGGGGATTGATTTTTTTTTTTTTAATATATCCAAGTATTAGTTGTTGGTCAAGGAGACTGGGGGGCAGAGGGGATCTCCCAGGCATTTTCTTGGTGAGGTAGCTGTCCTTGGCTGAGGTCAGGTCTTCAGAGACAGGTCAGCTGTAAGCCAAGTGCAACCAGTATCCACAGCATCTGGGGGAAGAATGGGCCCGGCGTCCACAGTGGGATGATTGCCTTCAGCTTCGTCTCTCTGCTCAGATTCACAGTCCAGGGAGTGGCGTCTGGCTTTGCCTGCCTCCCATGCCCATCCCCTAGGCGTCTGAATAAAGCTCCCTCGGACTGTATCCAATGGAAAGAGAAAAGCAAGATGGGATCAGGCAGGGGCAATGGATGCTGTGGAGCGAACTCCTCCCCCCACCCAAAACATCCCCTGAGATCTTTCTCTGAAATCAGACCCAGAGTCCCATCTTTTCTGCCCCCACCGCTAACCTTACCAGAACTGACCTCCTCCTGGGGGTCGACATGGTACCCTAACAATGCTTGATTCACGTATTTCCCTGTCTCTCTGCCCCGCCACCCCCCCAGACGGTGCTCCTTTCTTCCCTGGGACCCTGGACCCTGCAATGCATCCCACACAGGGTCTTCAGTAAATGACTGAGTTAATGGCCAGCCCCAGTGAGCGTCACGTTCCTCTGTGCTGACACGTGTCAGGGTGTAGAGTATTAGCATAGGAACATCTCTAGGCTTTCTCCTTCCCCTGTCTGCTGAGGATGACTCTGGCTTGGCCTTCCTGGTTTCTCTCCGCCACAAACCCCCAGCCCTCTCTGGACAGCTGTCTAAGATCTTTTCATTGTTGCAATTACTACTGCAGCATAACAAACAGCTCGAAAGGCAGCAACACAAAATAACCACCTCCTTATCATGATCCTAGATTCCGAAAATCAGGAGTCCAAACGGCACAGCATGGACACCTTTTCTCTGCTCACAATGACTGGACATGGGAATGGTTAGGAGCTGGAATCTTCTGGCGACTTCCTCACCCACGTGCCTGGGCACCTGGGCCTGGGTGACCCAAAGGCTGTGCTTGGAGTGCCTGCCTACCTGTGGCCCCTCTGTGGGGCTTTTTGTAGCTTGGTGGCCTCGGGACAGTTGGACTTCTTGAGTGTTCCAGCTTCAGAGTGCTTCAGGAGTGTTCTAGCAAACAAGGGCTTGACGAGTGTTCCAGCAAATGAGGTAGAACTGATGTGGCATTTTATGACAGCCTTGGAAATCACACAGGGTCACTGCTGCTACACTCAATTGGTCAAAGCAGCCACAAGCCCGTCCAAGAGCCGAGAGAAGGAACAGAGTGCCCCTTTGGATGGAGGAGCCCGTGGTACTTTGATTGGCAGCTGGTCATTTATAATAGTCACAGTGGGGACGCCTGGCTGGCTCAGTTGAAGGAGCGTGTGACCCTTGATCACACAGGGAGTTGTGAGTTTGAGCCCCATGGTGGGGGTAGAGATTACTTAAAAATAAAGAAGCTTAAAAAATAAATAAAAATAGAATAGTTACAGGAGCGTGAAGTCAGGAGGAAAGGACAAAGACTAAGGCTTGAGATACATTTTCCCAAGGAGTCTTGGAAAGGGAGGTGACAGAGAAGTAGCATGGGAGGTGGCTGGGAGGTGGGAGGTGGCTGGGGGACAGGAGGTGGCCAGGAGGTGGTTGGGAGGTG
>PISW01016009.1:0-14789 GCA_004023785.1 Mungos mungo
TCCTCTGCCTGTCTCCCCCTTAGGAATGTGGGGAGAGGTAGCTGGGCTTTCCTGATTGGATACCGCAGTGGTCTGCTTTTGCTCTGGGCAAAGGATGACAGCCAAATGGCCAAATGGTTCTGAAGCGACTAACCTTAGGCCTTCTAGTTTAGAGGGGAAACAAAGCCTGTCATGGTATCTGTTTGGTTCAGCCTTACAGTGGCATTTCCTTGGAAGAGACCTAAGGGGGCAGGTCTGCAAGTACTCAGTCTTCCGTATCTCTTGTAGAGGTTGGGAGATCGGTACCTAACTTACAGGTCTAACATAGTCTGCCTAGTCCTATAAAGTGAGGAAGACCTGTACTGTACATAAGGAACTTAAAAAAAATTTTTTTAACGTTTATCCATTTTTGAGAGGCGGAGAGACAGAGTATGTGTGGGGGAGGAATAGAGAGAGAGGAAGGCACAGAATCCAAAGAAGGCTCCAGGCTCTGAGCTGTCAATATAGAACCTGACACAGGACTCGAACCACAAACTGTGAGATCATGACCTGAGCCAAAGTCAGATGCCTAACCAACTGAGCCACCCAGGAGCCCCTGTGCATCATGTTCAGGAAATGATCAGGATAAAAATCCTGAAGTTTCAACAATTTCAAGTGGGTTTGCATAACCTCCAACCTCTTTTGTCCTGATTATTTATTTTTAAAGTTTATTTATTTATTTTGAGAGAGAACATGAGCAGAGGAGAGGCAGAGCGAGATGGAGAGAGATAATCCCAAGAAGCAGTCTCTGCACTGGTCAACACAGATCCCGATGGGGGACTCAAACTCACAAACCATGAGATCGTGACCTAAGGAAAAAACCAAGAGCCAGTCGCTTAGCCAACGGAGCCATCCAAGCAACGCTAATTGCAGTTTCAACCCCTCCAGGAATATAACCTTTAACAAGTCAATATGGAATTACCTGATTACCACTAGTAAAATAATCTGTCCAATGCACCTGTTCTGCTCCTTAGGTGGGTGACTTTGAGGGAAACAATGCATTTTTGGCATAATTTCTTTTTTCCCAATATTTGCTGGGAGCCCCACCGGTCTTGCTGGATGACACGGTCACAGTAAGGAAATGGTAGACATAGCACGGCTCCTGCCACAGGGGTGGAAGCTGGCATCTCCTTCTGTTAACTGATTGCTTATGTAAAATTAAGCCTGTTGCTATTGATTAGGCCTTACGATGTTCCAAACCAGACCGAAATTCCCCAGATACCTCATGGGAGGAAGCATATTCCCACTTCTATGAAGAGGAAGTTAAACAAGGCACTGCAGATGTTTGTCGAAAGGCTCTTCTATTGAACTTCACAAACTTAAGACTCGGAAATAAAGGGGGTTAAAGAACACAAAGATAATGTTTACCCTGGCCCGGAGAAAAGGCCTAACTTAGGAAATAGAAACAAACAAGAGCCAGGCAAAAGTTACTGCGAATACATATGCTAATTTGGTGCCCATTGTGAGGATGGGTAAGAGTAGTTACAACTTAAACTCATAGGCAAAGGCTGGCTGGTCTAGGGCCCCTATGGCGCTTACACCTTCAACATCAAAGAACAAGGTTGACAAAGGGTTTACTTACTATCCATCACGAATGTATTCTTCCTCTTGTGAGCCAAATAGAATGCCTCCTAGCCCTGTCTATGACTGAATTTTAGCATCATTGTTATAAAATGTGTTTGCTATCTGCTTCTCACTGAAAACATCCTGCTGTCTTCTTAGTTGTAAGATGTACTACCAGTTCAAACAAATGTGTATGTTATCTGCTTTTCACTGAGAATATCCTGTTATCCTATGATGTGTAAGTTACCTCATGGTAAATTAGAATAGTTCTGAAAAAATGCCTCTGTAAAACCTGTTTCTGCACCCTTTTCAAAGCATCTTTATCACTGAGAATTATTTGTAAAAATTCCACCTTTTGATGTCATAAGTCTATAAATAAAGGCCCAAGACCTGGCAAGAAAGGAGATAGGAGATGATAAGGAGAAATACAAAGGATAAGACGGTGTCAGGCTGGACCAAGAAAGTAACTGCGTGACTGTCTCTTCATTGTTCTTGTCCCGCTCCCCCTTCGGGGAGCCCTGGACCAGCCTGAGCGGGCCTCCGGCAAATATTTTTCTTTAATGTTTATTTTTGAGAAAGAGAAAGATAGAGCACGAGTCAGGTAGGGACAGAGAGAGAGAGACAGGGAGACACAGAATCTGAAGCAGGCTCCAAGCTCCAACCTGTCAGCACAGAACCTGACGTGGGGCTCAAACCCACAAACCAAGAGATCATGACCTGAGCTTAAGTCAGATGCCTAAATGACTGAGCCACCCAGTTACCCCTCCTTCCTGCCTTTAAAAACCTTTCCTTTTCTATAGCTAGCTGGAGCTCCTTTCTACTTGCTAGAATTGGATGCTACTCAATTCACGAGTTGTTTAATAAAGTCAATTTGATCTTTACTCAGTTGAATTTTGTTGCTTAACACAATTTAGGAAGCCATACGGGTATGTCAAAATCTATAACGTCCCTGAATCTGTGGTCTGTTCATTGAGAGGAGCCATCCTACCTGCCCCCGTTAAGTGAAACCATCAACAGAATTAAGTCTGGAGAAAGACATGTAGCCCATTGGTAAAGATTATCGAGGGGAGAAGGGGAACCCACCACGCAGGAATTTACAATATGATTTTTAGAATATGAGCACTGAGTAATATACAGAATTGTTGAATCACTATCTTGTACACCTGAAATAAGGATAATGCTGTTTGTTAACCATACTGGAATTAAAATAAAAGAAATATTTTTAAAAAGATAATAAAAATGCAACCTAAGGAACAAGATCTATAGCCCTGTTAACAAAGATAGTATCTTTGCACATTGCCGAGATGTCTTGCTGACCCAGACCAGGGAAGAGAATGATGGTACTGGAAAGTCAAGTTCATCGGTCTTGAAGTTTACCCAATCCTTGACCAAACAGAAAAACCTGCAATGCCAAGTCTCTTCCCCTTGATTTTTTGCTCTTAAACACCCTCACTTATAAGCCTTATTTTTCCTTTCTTGTCCTGATAACTGTAGGTGCTGAGTTGTTCATTCTTGTGGGAAACATGGATGGGGAGTAGCTAGAGCTTGTTATAGTCTGAAGAAAACCTTTTTTTTTAAAGTTCCTTTTATTTTTTGACAGAGAGAAAGAGAGAGGGTGAAACATCAGAGGAGGGGCAGAGAGAGACGGGGACAGAGAATCCAAAGCAGGCTCTGCACTGAGAGCAGAGCGCCTTATGTGGGGCTTGAACTCAGGAACCACGAGATCATGACCCGAGCCGAAGTCGGACACTTAACTCACTGAGCCACCCAGGTGCCCCAATTCTTAAGAAAAACTTTATGGGGGCACCTGGGTGGCTCAGTCGGTTAAGCGTCTGGCTACAGCTCAGGTCATGATCTCACGGTTTGTGGGTTCGAGCCCTGCGTGGGGCTCTGTGCTGACAGCTAGCTCAGAGCCTGGAGCCTGTTTCAGATTCTGTGTCTCCCTCTCTCTCTCTGACCGTCCCCTGCTCGAGCTGTCTCTCTCTCTCAAAAATAAATTAAAAAAAATTTTTTTAATTAAAAAAAAAAAGAAAAACTTTATGTCTGAGGGAGCTTTTCTTATGGTCAGAAGTTCCCAGCAGGGGGGGGAGGCGCTGCGAGGGAACCAGAGCCAGGGCAGGTTCAGTGGGAAGGCCTTTGGAATGTCCATTCAAAATTTTCTCAGATGTTTTATTTTTTGGGCATATGCAATGGCATCTACAAATGACATCAGAAAGAATATTAGCCCAACAAACATTAATATTCCAATTGCAATGCCTCTTGGGGAGGAGGTCACACCATAGAAAGGAAAGACGCACCATAGCCATCCAGAAAAAGTCCCTGACATGTCTGATCATAATTGTTAATCACTTTAACTAGAGTCTTTTCTTCCTCATCCACATTTATCCGGATCTTGAGATATTGTTGATTAGAATAATTAAGTACCTGAACTAGCTTAGTCCTCAATTCTCAATTCTTTTTTTTTTTTCCAGCCATCTAATTTCCATAGGAACAACTCCACGAGGCATATTTACTTTTACCTCAAGGAAAGATTGGTCTTTGATATCTAGATTACTATAAATTTAGGCAATTGTTTATCTGTCCTGGACCTAGCAAGTAGCACTATAGTCCCTCATTCAGTCGTAAAGTCTCTTCCTAGCAAGGGGGTGGGGCTCTCTGGAATTATCAAAACCAAGTAAAAAAATCAAGTCTTCCATGTGCACCCCAGGGGCTGAGAGAAAAATTTAGTCATGAGTTTCCTGGAGATGCTGCGTTTGGATAGTTGTCCGGGGGTGGAGAGAGAACAGGAACAGAAAAGGGTGCTCTGCTATCAAGAAAGAAATCAACCAGTTTTCCTTCTTTTTTTTTTTTTTAATAACTTCATCATATCTTTTTTAAAGTTTATTTATTTATTTTGAGGGAGAGAGAGAGACCACAGGAGAGAGAATCCCAAGCAATTTCCATGCTCTCAGCACAGAACCCAACGTGGGGCTCAAACTCATGAACCGTATGATCATGACCTGAGCCAAAACCAAGAGTTGTATGCTTAACCAATTGAGCCGCCCAGGTGCCCGCTTCCCCCCTTTCCCCCCGTTTTCCTTCTATATCCAGAGTTACCCGAGGCTCTGGGTACCTGGTAGATAGCTAGGTAGTTGATTAGAGGGAGCCACCGTGAAAAGTCCAAGGCTCTGAACCCTCCCGGATAGAGGTGGCAGAGGGCATTCACATTTCCGGTGATTGTCTCCACACAAGGGACCGGCTTGTGAGGCCTTGACTTCTGTAGTCCCTTCTGATGGCAGACTCCTTTCCACATGGGTGGCATTTGGTGCCAGGACCTCGGGAAGTCTGCCATGCCATAGTATGGAAGGCTACAACTAGGGCCTCAGATTTTTTCTTAAGTCTCCTTTCCTGAGGACTCCTGAGTGGCTCAAGTGTTAGTCAAGTGTCTGACTTCGGCTCAGGTCATGATCCCATGGTCCATGAGTTGGAGCCCCACATCAGGCTCTGTGCTGACAGCTCAGGGCCTGGAGCCTGCTTCAAATTCTGTGGCTCCCTCTCTCTCCCCCTCCCCCACTCACACTCTATCTCTCTCTTGATCCTTTCCTGTTCCTTATTCTTCTCTCGATCTCGGTTGTAATATGCCCGACTGGCAGCTTGTAAGAGCTCCTCCCGGGTCCCTTTTCAGCCAACAACCTCTGCAGCCTCCTCCGAATATCTGGGGCCAGTTGAGTGACAAATTTGTCCTTTAAAATCAGCTCAGCCTCAGGGGTGTCAATGGAGATGGCCATATATTTAATGAGAGCCTCCCTCTCCAGGAAGACCACCAGGCTCTCATTCTGTGTTTGTAAACCAGTGGCTAATTTAGCATAATTTAAAGGCTCAACTCTGCTTCCTTTTTAATACTTCTTTTTTTAAATTTTTTTAAATTAAAAAAAAATTTTTTTTTGAGAGACATAAAGAGGCAGCTTGATCAGGGGAGGGGCAGAGAGAGAGGGAGATACAGAATCCGAAGCAGGCTCCAGGCTCTGAGCTGTCAGCACAGAGCCCGACACGGGGACGAACCCCCAAACTGTGAGATCATGACCTGAGCCAAAGCCGGGCGCTCAACTGACTGAGCCACCCAGGCGCCCCCCTTTTTAATACTTCTAAAATACAGGCTTGCAAATGGCGGCGATACCATCCCCCAATGGGGGGGGGTCATACTCCCAAGTAGGATTTTGGGGCGGGACTTCCCGGGCCCCAGTAGGGGACCCCCCCAGTCCCATGGTAATAAGTTGCTCATCCCCATATCTCGGCTGCTGCCAGAACTCTACATTTTTCCGTCTCATTAAGAGTCTGGTTCAATAGCAGCATTATATCTTTCCAGGTTAATTCAAAAACATATGTAATGTTCTGAAAAGCCTCTTTGTATTTATCTGGATCATAAGAAAATTTACCTAGATCTCCTTTTATTTGTCTTTACTCTTGCAATGAAGAGGGCATTTGTAGTCCACCACAGCGATGCCTCTTTGTGCTTCCCGTCCTGGCACTTGAGCTTCCTGTAGGGGACACATGCCTGTGGAATCTCCAGAAGGGCCTGGAAAAGGTGGGCAGTAGGGAGCAGAAGTGCACGTGTGTCAATCTGGATCTACAGATCGGGAACCCGAGGAGGAGGGTGTTGAGCTGGAAGGCTTCCCTTCCTCCTTCTCTAGGTCTGCTTTGGGACCCTGAATTTCTTCCCCCTCCTGACTGGTTGCTGGACCTTGGAGAGGGCTGCAATAAGCCAGGGTCAACCTCGCATTGCATACACATATGCTGATTTCCTATTCAAGCCCGGAAACACTGAACATAGGGAACCTCCCCTCCCCTTCCTTCACATTTACGGAATAAGTCCAATTGTGAGGTAGTATTATAATTGATATTTTTCTCTGGCTGCCAGCTTTCCTCCTCTAGTTTGTAATGGAGATAATCCTTGGTGCAAAAGAAAATGAGTTGTTTTTTCTTCAGGGTTTGTGGATCAAAATCCTCCCAATTTCTGGAGCGCCCCGGTAGCTCAGTAGATTAAGTGTTGGAGTCTCAGTTTCAGCTCATGTCATGATCTCAGGGTTCATGGGATGGAGCCCCACATCGGGAACTGCACTGACAGTGCAAATCCTGCTTGGGATTCTCTCTCCTTCTCTCTCTCTCTGCCCCTCCCCTGCTCACACACACTCTCTCAAAATAAATAAACTAAAAAAATAAAATTAAAAAATCCTCCCAATCTTTCAGAATGCATCCCACAGAAGCACTGGATTTGGTTGGCGAATCGCGCATCATCAGGAAAAAGAGGAAAAGGTGTCCCTTATCTCATCTTCCTGTAGCTGGTCAGGAGAAGCCTCATCTCCTGGCCCCAAGAATTAGCCAGAAGCCTCATCCCTTGGCCAGGTGTCTTGGCTGGCCATGTGACGGCAGTCAGTCCCTTGCGGTGCTAGCAGTGGTCACTCTTGCCCAGGCTTGGCTCTGCCTCTGAGAGCTGACCTTGTTTTCCTGATTTCTCCTACCTCTCTGTTTTCTGCCTGCTGGACTTTGCGGGTATCGACGGTGACCAAGCAAGAACCCCCTGGTTGTAGCAGGATGCACTAATTTTATCTTGGCCCAACAGTTATTAACAGAAAGATAATAATAAAATTGCTCCTCTTTACAAATATATATATATTTTTTTACTGTTTTATTTATTTTTGATACAGAGAGACAGAGCATGAGAGGGGGAGGGGCAGAGAGAGAAGGAGACATAGAACTGGAAGCAGGCTCCAGGCTCTAAGCTAGCTGGCAGCCTAGAGCCTGACACGGGGCTTGAACCCACGAACGTGAGATCTGACCTGAGCCGAAGTCAGAGGCTTAACCGACTGAGCCACCCAGGCGCCCCTACAAAAATATTTTAAAAGACTGGTGAGAACCATTCTCTATAAGGATAAAATTGGCCATTAGGGGAGGGGTTACAAGGGCCAACGTCCAGGTCTATCCCCCTGCCTTTTTCACTAATGTGCACATAGATATGTTCCGGCCATGTGGCTGCCCATTGTAAAGTCTCTAGATTGGTACACAAGTCTGCACGCATTGGGCTAGTGTAACAAAATAGCTTTCATGTGTCCCGGTCCCTGTAAAAGCCCATCACAGGGGCGCCTGGGTGGCTCGGTCAGTTAAGCCTGCAGCTTAGGCTCAGGTCATGACCTCCGTTTGTGTTTCAACCCCAGCATCCACTCTGTGCTGACAGCTCGGAGCCTGGAGCCTGCTTCAGATTCCGTGTCTCCCTCTCTCTGCTCCTCCCCTGCTCACGCTCTGTCTTCCTCTCTCTTAAAAATAAATACACATTTTTTAAAAAAAGGGTTTTAGTAGTGGGGCCTGCAGGGGGCCTTGTTTCCCTGGTTTCCATGGGGGGGGGGATTTTTTATACTTTTTTTTAATTAAAAAAAATTTTTTTTTAATTTTTAATTTTTGAGAGAGACAGCATGAGCAGGGAAGGGACAGAGAGAGAGGGAGACACAGAATCTGAAACAGGCTCCAGGCTCTGAGCTGTCAGCACAGAGCCCAAAGTGGGGCTCAAACCCACTAACCAGCCGTGAGATCAGGAGATCAGGACATGAGCCAAAGCCAGATGCTCAACGGACTGAGCCACCCAGGCGCCCCATACTTTTTTTTTAAAGATTTTTTTTGAGGGGGCGGTGAGGGGCAGAGAGAGAGAGGGAGACAGAAGATTCCAAGCTGGCACTGTCAGCATAGAGTCCTACTGAGTTCTAACCCACAAACCATGACAGGAGTTGAGCTAAAGTCTGAGGTTAAACGGTTAACTGCTTAATAGCTGAGCCATGGGGGGTGGGGGGAGGGTTGTTTGTTTTAAAGTAAACTCTACCTTCAAGGTGGTGCTCAAACTCAGGATTCTGAGATCAAAAATCACATGCTCTACCGGCTAAGCCAGCCAGGTGCCACAGGTGTCTTTTGAAGCATAGATTTTAAATTGTAATGTAGGTGACTGTCAATCTTTTTTTTTTTATGATTTGGGCATTTCATGTCTTACTTAAGAACTCTGCCCCTACCCCCAAGGTCATAAAGTATTCTATAGTTTCTACTGAAGGATTTTCCACATGTAGGTATTTAATCTACTTGGATTAATCTTTATGTATGATAGGAGATAAGGATCCGATTTTATCTGAATTGCATGTGGGTAGACTGATCCTACATGATCAGTCATTCTTTTGCCTACCACCCACTCATACATCAAGTTTAGACTTTGCTGTTGTGTTGATACATCTGTCGGGTGCTAAACTGATTCCCCATAGTCTTCAAGGATGACGCTTTACAGATGACCTTGATACCTTTGTCCGTGAGCCTTCCCACCTTGGTCTTCGTCTTCAGAAGTGTCTTGGCTACCCTGGACTCTGTTCCTTTCTGAACATTTTAGAATTAGCTGATCAAGTTCCATGAAAACTCCTATTAGGGGCACCTGGCTGGTTCAGTTGGTAGAGCATGTGACCCCTGATCACAGGGTTGTGAGTTCAAGCCCCGCATTGGGCATGGAGAGAGAGAGAGAGAGACAGTGTGAGCAGAGGAGGGGCAGAGAGAAAAGGAGACACAGAATCTGAAGCAGGCTCCAGGCTCTGAGCTAGCTGTCAGCACAGAGCCCGATGCGGGGCCCGAACCCACGAATCGTGAGATCATGACCTGAGCCGAAGCCGGATGCTTGAGCGACTGAGCCACCCAGGCGCCCCTGGAACCTGCTTTAAAAAGAAAAAAAAATCCTGTTGGGGTTTTGATTGGAATTACTTTTATTTTTGATTTTTGTTTTTTTTAGCTTTTTTAACAGTAATTTTTGAGAGAGAGCATGAGTAGGGGCGGGGAAGAGAGAGAGGGAGACGCAGGATCGCAGGATCGGAGGGATCTCATTACTTTCACAGTGGGCGGTGTGTCATTTTGCATATCCTCAGCTATAGGAAACCTTCACCCTCTGACCACACCCTTGAGTTTGGGGAAAAGCCACTGGACCTCAGACTTTGATTCTAAGGTCACATTTTTCTATACCTGAAGTACATCCTTTAGATGTTCTCCCGGCAGGTTTGTTGGAAGTAAGCTTAGTTGTTTCTCTGAAAATGTTTACCTTTATCCTGCCCCCGTTCTTAAGAGATTCTGCTATTCCAGATTGACAATGGCTTTCTTGCAGCATTTTAAGAATTTTATTTTATTTTTTAATGTCTATTTATTTATTTTGAGAGAGACAGAGACAGAGAGAGAACCTTATGCAGGCTCCATGCAGGGCTCCATCTCAGCACTGTGAGATCAAGACCTGAGCCGAAATCAAGAGTCAGACGCTAAACCGCCTGAGCCACGTGGATGTTCCAGGGATTTTATTTTTAAGTAATCTCTGCAAAAAAAATAAATGAATAAACTTAAAAAAAGTCAATCTGGGACCCCGAAAACTTAACTTGTCAGCTTGGGGTTTTCTGGATTGTTAAGTAATATATAAGGAAACCCCAAGCCCATGAGGGCAGGCTTTGGTTTTGTAAAACTAAAGCCTTAGATTAGAAATCAGAAACCCATGGGGCGCCTGGGTGACTCAGTCGGTTAAGCCTCTGACTTCGGCTCAGGTCAGATCTCACGTTTGTGGGTTCGAGCCCCACGTCAGGCTCTGTGCTGACAGCTAGCTCAGAGCCTGGAGCCTGCTTCCGGTTCTGTGTCTCCTTCTCTCTCTGCCCCTCCCCCTCTCATGCTCTGTCTCTCTCTGTATCAAAAATAAATAAAACATTAAAAAAAATTAAAAAAAAAAAAGAAATCAGAAACCCTTAACCCAGTGGCTGTGTCGAGGAAGCCCGGCCTCCAGCAAGCACTGCCTCCTCCGTCTGTAGAAGCCTGTCGACTTCCTGCTCACCAACCACTTCTCCCTTCCTTCTTGCTACTACAACCCCATCTTGGCCTAGATACTGGGCACTCGTGTACTCATGGCCTCCTTCCCAACTCCAGGGAGACGCATGCCGGCTATTTCAACACAATCATGGTAATTTCACAGCTCTGGCTGGTGATTGGTTCAAGTGCGTGCATGTGGACTACATTGGTCCGTGAGCTGTAAGGTAAGTGTGCTGGGTGTGAAAGTTGTGGGCAAAGGTGTCCTTTCTCGATAAAAGTTGTTGCACTAGAGAAATGCGTCATTCTGCTTTCGGATGGAATTCTGGGAGGACAACGTCTCCAGCAGGAGCAGCCATCCTGGGCCACATGGAGGGTGGTAGTGGGAGAGGAGGAAGTATCCGGGGCCAGGGGAACACTGTTGTGCTTCAGGGCCAACCAGCCCCACCCATCGTATAACACAGGGATTTGTGCCCTGAATTTGGTTTCTTCCAGAACAGGGAGATTTAACTGTCTGTGGGAGGCAGTTGGCAAAGAGATTGCTGAGAGCTTCCCAAGACCTAGAAAATCATCCACTTATTTTACAAAAGCCAGCAACCTTCGTGAAGGTTCCCTGTAGAGACAGCACACACTTTCCTTTAGAGATTACTTCCAATGGGACAACATCCCCCACCTTGGCGTGTGTGTTAAAATTGTATTCATTAGAGAGGACGTTGAGGATTACCAGTGTCCTGTAGATGTAATTTAGGAGACTTCCCGAACAAGTCAAAAATGGTTCCCAGTGCCTTGACGTGTGATTAGTTCAGCCAATGAAGTGCACCCCGAAATGACCCATGTCTTCTGTCGTAAGGGATGTAGGGGCGGGTGTGCCACCTCTATGCCCTCCTGCCCCTGCTGCCTTGACCTGCAGAGCCGTGTGTCCAAAATGGAAATAGGCACAAGATGGTGTCAGGGCTTTAGTTTAGGGGAAAAAAAGTTATTGTGCCACAGTCCTGAGTTAGGGCTTATTTTGTTCCCCTTAGAGCTAGCTTGTGACTAATTCACAGAGTAATAGATTTGGAAAATATAAACAAAGGACAGAAAAATATCTATACTCCAGTCGGCACCATTGGACCTCAGGTGGCCATGGTATTCTGTGGAATGTTCTTGAAGATTCCATCTCTTAATCTAGCCTTTCAGTGAACTACCACAAATGAAGTGGAATCTTTTAAATCAGCTACTGTCACCTGATTTCAAGCAGACCGGAAGCCAGAGTCTCCAGAACAGACAGAAGAGAGAGGAAGCTGGGAACAATGTGTAGGGAGACACTGACCCCACACAGTCTTATTATTGACAGTGGCCATCCTCATGGAGAACGTCAGGGAACCTGGAAATCTCTGTCTGTGAGGGGCTCTGTTTCTTTGCATCATGTAATGTCTCCAAAGTTTACCTATCTTTTTCCATTAAAGGCAATTTTTATTTTTCAATGAGGCCAGTAGTATCTTTCCATCAATGACATAACATATTACCACTCAAGGAGAATTCTATTTTTTATTATTATTTCTTTGCTCATATCCATTAAAAAATTTTTTTTAAATGTTTATTTATTTTTGAGAGACAGAGCATGAGCAGGGTAAGGGCAGAGAGAGGAGACACAGAATCCAGAGCAGGCGCCAGGCTCTGACCTGTCAGCACAGAGCCTGACTCAGAGCTTGACTCAGGGCTCAAACCCATGACCTGAACTAAAGTCAGAGGCTTAACCAACTGAGCCACTCAGGTGCCCTATTATTATTTCTTTAGAATAAACCCCTAACAGTGAATCTCTTTAAAGTGTGTGGGGAAAAATGTAAGGCTTCTGAACCATATTGGTAACTTCCCTTTTCTGGAAAGACCATAGCATCCTACACAGGTATGAGTGTCCCTTCCTCACTCCCTGCCTCACATCCTTGAAGCCAACAGGGTGAGGCCGAGCAGGAGACCGCCCAGTGCTTACCACGTAAATCTCCCTCATGCAGGCTTTGTGTCTCATGATTAATGATCTGTAGCTGCTGCTGACTCTATTTCTTCCCTTTATTTTGTTGAACATACACTCAAATAGCCTAATAGCCTCAAAGAGACTTTTAAATAGACTTGTGCATGTAGTTTCTATGGTGTGAATTCCTTGATCAGTTGTATCTTCTGACTCTCATGGGGGCATGGTTTCCTATGCGCTTTACAATTTTTAACTGTGAACTCATCTTCAGTGGGAGTTTTCTCTTTGGGATTCCCAGGGGCCAAGACTGGGGAAGCTCATGGCACAGCCTTGATATTTCAATTTCTCAAAACTTGAAATCAATCACAGGAAAAAGTCTGGAAAACCTCCAAAAACATTGAGGTTAAAGAACACCCTACTAAGGGGCGCCTGGGTGGCTCAGTCGGTTAAGCCTCGGGCTTCTGCTCAGGTCAGATCTCACGGTCGTGGGTTCGAGCTCCGCATCGGGTTCTGTGCTGACAGCTAGCTCAGAGCCTGGGCCTGCTTCCGGTTCTGTGTCACCTTCTCTCTCTGCCCCTTCCCCTCTCATGCTCTGTCTCTCTCTGTATCAAAAATAAATAAAACATTAAAAAAAAAAAAAGAACACCCTACTAAATAATGAGTGAGCAAAGCAGGCAATTAGAGAAGAAATTTAAAAATATGTGGAAACAAATGAAAATGCAAATACAACAATCCAAACTCTCTGGGACACAGCAAAGGGAGTCCTAAGAAGAAAGTACATTGCAGTCCAGGCCTATCTCAAGAAACTAGAAAAAGCACAAATATAAAATCTAACAGAGCACCTAAAGGAACTAGAAGCAGAGCAGCAAGAGCACCCCAACCCCAGCAGAAGAAGAGAAATAATTAAGATCAGGGCAGAAATAAACAATATAGAATCCAAAACAAACAAACAAACAAACAAACAGTTGAACAGATCAAGGAAGTCAAGAGTTGGTTTTCTGAAAAAATAAACAAAATTGATAAGCCTCTAGCCAAGCTTCTCAAAAAGAAAAGAGAGAGCACCCAAATAGACAAAATCATGAATGAAAGTGGATATATTACAACCAATCTCTCAGAAAAAGAAGCAATTATCAGGGAATACTATGAAAAATGATATGCCGACACACTGGACAACCTAGAAGAAATGGACAAATTTCTGAACAAACACACACTACCAAAATTCAAACGGGAAGAGATAGAAAATCTGAACAGATCTCTAACTAGTGAAGAAATTGAATCAGTTATCAAAAATCTCTTGACAAATAAGAGCCCTGGGCCAGATGGCTTCCCAGGGGAATTCTACCAGATATTTAAATCAGAGCTAATACCCATTCTTCTCAAGCTACTCCAAAAAATAGAAATGGAAGGAAAACTTTCAAACTCATTCTATGAAGCCAGCATCACTTTGATTCTCAAACCAGACAGAGACTCAGCAAAAAAAGAGAACTACAGGCCAATATCCTTGATGAATACGGATGCAAAAATCCTCAACAAGATACTAGCAAATTGAATTCAATAGCATATAAAAAGAATTATCCACCATGATCAAGTGGGATTCATTCCTGGGTTACAGGGCTGGTTCAATATTCGCAAATCTACCAATGTGATACATCACGTTAACAAAAGAAAAGATGAAAACCATATGATCCTCTCGATAGATACAGAAAAAGCATTTGACAAAATACAGCATCCTTAATAAAAACCTTCGAGAAAGTTGGGATAGGAGGAACTTACCTAAACATCATAAAAGCCATTTAAGAAAAGCCCACAGCTAATATCATCCTCAGTGGGGAAAAACTGAGAGCTTTCCCCCTGAGATCAGGAACACGATGGGAGTATCCACTACACCACTGTTGTTTAACATTGAGCTGGAAGTCCTAGCATCAGCAATCAGACAACAGAAGGAAAGAAAAGGCATCAGAATTGGCAAAGATGAAGTCAAACCAATGAAATGAGGCCAATGCATAATGCAGGAGCTCACTTTCTCCCCAACTTAATTCTATTTTGTTAAGTAATGACGGAATAAAAATTCAGGATGGTGGAAGATGGGATTTGCCGCTCTATTTGATCAAATGCCTATGGCTGTCGCTTCCGGCCAAACAGGTCGCTCATAAACAGATAAATAAACCAGACATCAGCGGGGAATGAAAAGTCGTGGCCGAGGATAAAACGAGACAGAAAATCATTCCGATTCGGTGATGCTCATTTGGGGCATCGCACCAGGCTGCAGTGGGAGCCCCAAAGTGGCTGATGGAAGATTATCATGGAGCGGGGGATTCAACCCTGGATTTGGAGGACACAGGCCGTCCTTAGGGTGTGCCACCTGCCTGAGCTAAGGCCATTCCAGGAACTCTGAAAAGCCAGCGACTGACCCTCCACCATTAATGCC
>PISW01016010.1:0-14764 GCA_004023785.1 Mungos mungo
GGACACAGATCAAGGGAGACTACTGAATACTGAAGCACTCGGTGTTATATGGAAACTAATTTGACAATAAACTATTTTAAAAAAGAAAGAAAAATGTGGGTTTAGATTCATTGTGTTCTCTGTAGGTTTCATGTTTGTATTGATGTCTCTGGTGTCTTATATTCCTTCCTACATTTCTCTTTAGAGTCCCTCTTACGATTTCTTGTAGGGCTGGTTTGGTGGTCATGAAGTCTCTCAACTTTTGTTTATTTGGGAAAACCATTATTTCTCCTTCCATTTTGAATGACAGGCCTACTGGATAAAGAATTCTTGGCTGCATATTTTTCCTGTTCATCACATTGAAGATTTTCTACCATTCCTTTCTGGCCTGCCAAGTTTCAGTAGGTAGGTCTGTAACCACTCTGATAGGTTTCCCTTTGTATATTAAGGCCCTTTTATCCCTAGCTGCTTTCAGAATTCTCTCTTTATCCTTAAATTTTGCCAGTTTCACTATGATATGTTGTGCTGAAGGTAGGTTTACGTTGCATCTTAGGGGAGTTTGGTATGTCTCTTGAATTTCAGTGTCTTTCTCTTTCCCCAGATTGGGGAAATTTTCGTGTATAATTTGATCCAGCTCCCCTTCATGACCTTTTCTTTTTCTTCCTTTTCAGGAACTCCTATAATATGAATATTGTTCTGTTTGATTGTATCACTCAGGTGTCTGATTCTCCTTTCATGTGTCTGTATCAATTTTTGTCTGTCTTTTTCTCGGCTTCCTATTTGCCATAACTGTGTCTTCTAATTCCCCTATTCTCCTCTCTGGTTCTTCAATCCATACATTGGCATCCTCCATCTTGTTATTCACCTCATTTATAGCCTTTTCTAACTTGTCACAGCTATTTTGAAGGTTCCTAGTTTTTGTATCAATATCTTCTCTGACAGCTTCTATGTTTTTTTCAAGTCCAGCGATTAATTTGATGATAATCATTCTAAATTCTTGTTCAATTATGTTGCTTGTGTCTGTTTTGAGCAGTTCTGTCACTGTAATTTCTTCCTTGAATTTCTTTAGAGAGAGTTCTTTCATTTCATCATTTTGGCTAGCTTTCTGTCTTTTATCAGTTTTAAAAGCTCTTTCTGCACTTGCGCCTATTAGTATGGCTCTATTAAAGGAGTCTCTTTGACTGTCCAGGTCCTGTTGTTTCAGGAGATGCTTTTTTAATGGTGTTTCTCAGTTTCTCTTGTTGTGCATGTAATTAATATATTTCCTTACTCAGTGATATTTGAGACTTTCCACTATGTGTGCTTTGGCCTGTTTTTTGAGGTAGCCCTGAAAAGGAAAGCAGACAGACAAACACACGAGGAACACAACACACAGAAGCACTGAGAGATCCAGTAAACAAGCAAATCAAATGGGAAAGGAAAAAAAGAGAGCAGGAAAGAAAAGAGAGGACAGAAAAGGAGAAAAAAAAACTGGGGGCACGGAGACAGCCAGAGATAAAGGACAGTCTGAGAGCCTAAAACCTGCGGGGATAAAGATAAGAATGAGATAAGTGAAAAATATCTGCATGGTAAGGGTTGATCTAATCACAGCAGTGTTAAATGTTGGTCTTCCCCAGACTCCAGGGGGAAAAGGGAGAAAAGGAGGAAATAGGAAAATAGAAAAGAGAAAACAAGGGAAAAAATTATAAAAGGTTAAAAATTAAAAATAATTGGGATGGAAAAAATTGGAAAATAATTTTAAAAATAGCATGAAAAGAAGATCCAGCTCTCCAGTGTGGATGGGCGTGGTTCGATGTAAGTATGTTGGGTGTCAGGGCCTGATCTCTGAGGCTCCACCTTAGTGGATGCAGGGAGAAGGATGGCGGCGCCTCAACTCCCTCTGAGACCCTGAGTTTCCAGCCACTTTCTTTTTTTTTTTAAATAGTTTATTTTCAAATTGTTTTCCAAACAACACCCAGTGCTCTCCCCCATAAGTGCCCTCCACCATCACCACCACCTCTTTTCCCCCCTCCCCCTTCCCCTTCAACTCTCAGTTCATTTTTAGTATTCAATAGTCTCTCAAGTTTTGCATCCCTCTCTCTCCCCAACTCTCTTTCCCTCTTCCCCTCCTCCTGGTCCTCCATTAGGTTTCTCCTGTTTTCCTGTTAGACCTATGAGTGCAAACATATGGTATCTGTCCTTCTCTGCCTGACTTATTTCGCTTAGCATGACACCCTCAAGGTCCATCCACTTTCCTACAAGTGGCCATATGTCATTCTTTCTCATTGCCATGTAGTACTCCATTGTGTATATATACCACATGTTCTTGATCCACTCATCAGGTGATGGACATTTAGGCTTTTTCCATGATTTGGCTATTGTTGACAGTGCTGCTATGAACACTGGGGTACATGTGCTCCTATGCATCAGCACTTCTGTATCCCTAAGGTAAATCCCTAGCAGTGCTATTGCTGGGTCATAAAGGAGTTCTATGGAGAGTTTTTTGAGGAACCTCCACACTGTTTTCCAGAGCAGCTGCACCAGTTTACATTCCCACCAACAGTGTAGGGGGGTGCCTGTCTCTCCACACCCTCACCAGATTCTATAGACTCTTGATTTTTTCATTTTAGCCACTCTGACTGGTGTGAGGTGGTATCTCAGTGTGGTTTTGATTTGTGTTTCCCTGATGATGAGTGATGTTGAGCATCATTTCATGTGCCTGTTGGCCTTCTGGATGTCCTCTTTGGAGAAGTGTCTGTTCATGTCTTCTGCCCATTTCTTCACTGGGTTATTTGTTTTGTGGGTGTGAAGTTTGGTGAGTTCCTTGTAGATTTGAGATACTAGCCCTTTATCTGATATGTCATTTGCAACTATCTCTTCCCATTCTGTCAGTTGCCTATTAGTTTTCTTGATTGTTTACTTTGCAGTGCAGAAGCTTTTTATCTTGATGAAGTCCCAAGAGTTCAGCTTTGCTTTCATTTCTCTTGCCTTTGGGGATGTATTGAGTAGGAAATTGCTGCGGTTGAGGTCAAGGAGGTTTTTTCCTACTTTCTCCTCGAGGGTTTTGATGGTTTCCTGTCTCACATTCAGGTCCTTCAGCCATTTTGAGTTAATTTTTGTGTATGGTGTAAGAAAGTGGTCTAATTTCATTCTTCTGCATGCTGCTGTCCAGTTCTCCCAGCACCACCTGCTAAAGAGGCAGTCTTTTTTCCATCGCATACTCTTTCCTGCTTTGTCAAAATTAATTGGCCATACATTTGTGGGTCCAGTTCTGGGTTCTCTATTCTATTCCAGTGGTCCATGTGTCCGGTTTTGTGCCAATACCATACTGTCTTGATGATGACAGCTTTGTAGTAGAGGCTAAAGTCTGGGATTGTGATGCCTCCCGTTTTGGTTTTCTCCTTCAATATTACTTTGGCTATTCGGGGTCTTTTGTGGTTCCATAGGAATTTGAGGATAGTTTGTTCTAGCTTTGAGAAGAATGTTAGTGCAATTTTGATGGGGATTGCATTGAATGTGTAGCTTGCTTTGGGTAGTAATGACATTTTCACAATGGTTATTTTTCTGATCCATGAACTGGGAATGTTTTTCCATTTCTTTGTGTCTTCTTCAATTTCCTTCATAAGTTTTCTATAGTTTTCATCATATAAGTCTTTTACATCCTTTGTTAGGTTTACTCCTAGGTATTTTATGGTTTTTCACGCAATCGTGAATGGGATCAGTTTCTTGATTTCTCTTTTGGCTGTTTCATTTTTGGTGTAGAAGAATGCAACTGTTATATGGAAACCAATTTGACAATAAACTATTATAAAAATAAAATAAAATAAAATAAAACAAAAAATAAACAAACAAAATAAATAAATAGTAACTCTTTGAAACAAACAAACAAACAAAAAGAATGCAACTGATTTCTGTACCTTGATTTTGTACTCTGCAACTTTACTGAATTCATTGATCAGTTCTAGAAGGCTTCTGGTGGAGCCGATCAGGTTTTCCATGTAGAGTATCATGTCATCTGCGAAAAGTGAAAGTTTGACTTCTTCTTTGCCAATTCTGATGCCTTTTATTTCTTTTTGTTGTCTGATTGCTGATGCTAGGACTTCCAACACTATGTTAAACAACAGTGGTGAGAGTGGACACCCCTGTCGTGTTCCTGATCTCAGGGGGAAAGCTCTCAGTTTTACCCTATTAAGGATAATATTGACTGTGGGCTTTTCATAAACTGCTTTTATAATGTTTAGGTAAGTTCCTTCTATTCTGACTTTCTCAAGGGTTTTTATTAAGAAATGGTGTTGTATTTTGTCAGATGATTTTTCTGCATCTATCGACAGGATCATATGGTTTTTATCCTTTCTTCTGTTAATGTGATGGATCACATTGATGGATTTGCGAATATTGAACCAGCCCTGTAACCCAGGAATGAATCCCACTTGATCATGATGGATAATTCTTTTTACATGCTGTTGAATTCGATTTGCTAGTATCTTGTCGAGTATTTTTGCATCTATATTCATTAAGGATATTGGTCTGTAGTTCTCTTTTTTGCTGGGTCTCTGTCTGGTTTGGGTATGAAGGTGATGCTGGCTTCATAGAATGAGTTTGGAAGTTTTCCTTCTACTTCTATTTTTTGGAATAATTTGAGAATAATGGGTATGAGCTCTGCCTTATTTTTTTTCCATAATATTTTATTGTCAAATTGTTTTCCATACAACACCCAGTGCTCTTCCCCATAAGTGCCCTCCACCATCAAATGTCTGGTAGAATTCCCCTGGGAAGCCATCTGGCCCTGGGCTCTAATTCGTTGGGAGATTTTTTGATAACAGATTCAATTTCTTCACTGGCTATCGGTCTATTCATGTTTTCTATCTCTTCCCATTTGAATTTTGGCAGTGCGTGTGCATTTAGGAATTTCTCCGTTTCTTCTAGGTTGTCCAGTTTGTTGGCATATAATTTTTCATAGTAATCTCTGATGATTGCTTGTATTTCTAAGGGATTGGCTGTAATCGATCCTTTTTCATTCATGATTTTGTCTATCTGGGTGCTCTCTCTTGTCTTTCTGAGGAGTCTGGCTAGAGCTTTATTGATTTTGTTTAATTTTTAAAGAACCAACTCTTGCTTTCATTGATCTGCTCAACTGTTCTTTTGGATTCTATATTGTTTATTTCTGCCCAGATCTTTATTATTTCCTTTCTTCTGCTGGGTTTGGGTTCTCTTGCTGCTTCCCTTCTAGTTCCAGTAGGTGCTCTGTTAAATTTTGGATTTAAGCTCTTTCTAGTTTGTTGAAATTGGCCTGGATTGCAATATACTTTCCTCTTAGGACTGCCTTTGCTGCGTCCCAGAGATTTTGGATTGTTGTATTTTCATTTTTATTGGTTTCCATATATATTTTAAATTTCTTCTCTAATTGCCTGATTAACCCAATCATCCTTTAGTAGGGTGGTTTTTAACCTCCACATTTTTGGAGGTTTTCCAGACTTTTTCCTGAGGTTAATTTCAAGTTTCATAGCATTGTGATCTGAAAGTGTTCATGGTATGATCTATTCGTTTATACTTATGAAGGGCTGTTTTATGCCCCAGTATGTGATCTATCTTGGAGAATGTGCCATGTGCACTCGAAAAGAAGGTGAATTTCCTATCTTCAGGATGCATAGTTCTAAATATATCTATCAGTTCCATCTGCTCCAGTGTGCCATTCAGGTCCATTGTTTCTTTAGTGATTTTCTGTCTGGTTGATCTATCCATTGCTGTCAGTGGAGTATTAAAGTACCCTGCAATTAGCACATTCTTGTCAATAAGATTGTTTCTTTCTGTGATTAATTGTTTTATGTATTAGGGCGCTCCTGAATTTGGCGCATAGATATTTATAATTGTTAGCTCTTCCTGATGGAGAGACCCTGTAATTATTATATAAGTCCTTCTTCATTTCTTGTTACTGCCTTTATCTTAAAGTCCAGTTTGTCTGATATAAGTATGGCTATTCTAGCTTTCTTTTGGCTTCCAGTCACATGATAGATATTTCTCCATCCCTTTACTTTCAACCAGAAGGTGTCTTCAAGTCGAAAATGAGTCTCTTGTAGACAGCAAATACATGGTTTTTGTTTTTTTATCCTTTCTGCTATTCTGTGTCGTTTGGTTGGAGCATTTAGTCCATTTACATTCAGTGTTATTATTGAAAAATGTGGGTTTAGAGTCATTATGTTCTCCCTAGAATTCATGTTTATAGTGGTGTCTCTGGCACCTTGTATTCTTTGCAACATTTCCCTCATAGAGTCCCTCTTAGGATTTTGTAGGGCTGGTTTGGTGGTCATGAATTCTCCCAATTTTTGTTTATTTGGAAACACTTTTATCTCTCCTTCTATATTGAATGACAGGTTTGCTGGATAAAGGATTCTTGGCCAGCCACTTTCTTGAGTCCAACCTCCTTGTGCCACGGGCGAGTCAAGTGGTTTCAGTTTTCTAAAGTTTGTTAGGCTTTTAAATCCTAGTTGACCCATTTTAATATTTCTACCACCATTAAAATAAACTCTGGCAACCAGGTGGCTTTCTTGTTGCGACTGCACAGGGGGATTGGATAGCCAGTCCTTCTCTGGCTCCACCTGAGGTCTGTGGGCTGCTGGGACTACTGGATCACAAACCCGAAGAGCAGGTTGGATATCTCTCCCTGTGCCCATCGGCTGCAACTGGAATGTTAGTCTCTCCTCTGCATCACGGGCTAAGTTCTCCCTTCAGTCTCTCATCTTACCCTCTGCTCTGTACCTCCCTGGAGGCCGGTTAGGCCGGTTTGCGCCTGGCGTCTTCAGCTGTCCTCTCACACGCAGTGCGGCCATCTCACGTACAGCTTGGCTGGCTTGTGTGCAGCTCTCAAAATTCTGTGCCAACGTGCACTGCCATCCTGCATGCTATCAGCCCGGCACAGTGTTGTGCAGCCTCTGGACCTGTACTCTCTGCGACCCGGGGCTTAGTATCTGAGCACTCTCTTTCCCAGCTCCACTTTGAACCAGCACTCCCTCCCTCAGAGTCTCTGTTCCCAGTTCTCACTCATTCACTCAGGCATCTGTGAGGCTGATATCAATAAGGGGTCTAAGGGGTCGGTGTGCGCACCTCCACTCCTGGAGATCAGAAAGTTGTGGCTTTTAATTCCTCTCAGTTTGATGGTTGCAGGCATGTGGATGTAACAGTGTCCCCTCTTCTCCGCCATCTTGCCCCTCCTCTGATGCTAGACCCCAAACAATCTTCTAAATGCATGCTATAAAGGCAGATCTCTGACCAAAATATCATTCAGATTGAAGATAGAGAAAACTAACATAATGATAGTACAGCCAAGTAGAAATAACTATGCATCCTTCTACTTCCTTAGTCTCTTTAGCTATTGGTCAAAATTGAATCAAAAAACATTTAGGGAAGATTTAGGCTCAGATATCAGTGTAGGCGAATAGATTGTCAGGGACTCAGGGATGCAGGAAGCCCAGCTGTCTAATATTCTCATATCTTTGTATTGTTAGCTCATGTGCATCTCCTTGGGGAAGCATGGCCTGACTTCCACGGGACAAGAGAAGTGCTCACAGTAGGGGAGGCAGTGTTGCCCTAAAATGATTTGTGCATCACATTCAAATTTCACAAATCACAGTCTCAAGTGTGCAAAAATGAAGGACATGTTAAATATCTCTTCCTAACTGGGCAAACTCCTATTCTTCTCAGTAAGGTCAAACTTGATCTTGCCAACCCTGGGTAACCAGATGGTATTTAAAAGTTGGTGGCTGGGCCCTACAGTTGGTGTGGGAGTGGTGTGGAAAGTGACAGGTCATGGATATCCTGGCATTAGAGGAGGTGGGTACCTCTTGCATTGTCATAAGATGTTGGGTGGGCTCTACACCTACTGCATTCAGTCCCTGGGCCAATACTAAATATAACAAAGTCAAATCCTTGCCTTATGAACTTGACATTCTAATGAGGAGAGAAACCAAACCAATAACCATGCAAACATTGAGCTATAAATCAAGACACCTGCAATAAAGTAATAGTATTTGGTATATCTGGTGACTTTGTTGAGCCAGATACCAGACCCCCTGCAGGCCTTTTAGAAATGACCACTCCATATGAACTTTTAAAAACCATTTAACTCAAGTGTGAGAGAGGATAAGAGTTATAGAGTAACACCAAATCATGCAATATATTTTCTTTTAGCAAGAGGAGGACACTTGACTTCAAGTTTTAATTGAAACATACTTAAAAGGTTGGGTGTTTGGTGGATGTGGACTGTTTAGTTTTTTCCTTCTTACTGATTATATTTATTTGCTTTCTTTTATAGTTTATTGTCAAGTTAGTTTCCATATAACACCCAATGCTCATCCCCACAAGTGCCCTCTTCCATGCCCATCACCACCTTCCCCTCTCCCAGTCCCCCATCAGCCCTCAGTTTTCAAGAGTCTCTCATGGTTTACCTCCCTCTCTCTCTCCAACTATTTTTTCCCTACTGATTATGTTTAAATGGCTCTTTTTACTTCCTTGTCTGTGAGAAGCCACTGATAATGTTAATGTTTAAAGACCTCATTTCCTGGACTTCACTGGAATCTACAGTGGAGTCTACAACTCTAGTTGTGTAAACACAGGGGTTGGAGCAGAACCACCACACCTCATACTTCCCCACACTTATAGGATCTAATACCTTACTAGGGTGGGATTCCTCTCATCTTCCTTCTCCTAGTGGGCAGAATTTGTGTCTAAATAATTCCCTAAGTAGAGTACCTTGTAGGTCAATATAAGCTAACTCCCAAAAAGAACCAAACAAAAGGAGTAAGGAGAGTTCATTCCCTCCTTAGCAACACAGCATTTTTATCAAATTCAGTTTGGATTTCCATGTAGAACCATGACCAGAGCAATTTGAGTGAGGCAGTTCGCTTGAGCACAAATTGCTCAAAATCTCACTAATCATGTAAATTTTAAATTGTATTCAAACATAATATTTAAAAAATAATATTACTGCAAATATATAAAGGATAAAATATCATAATTTTAAATAAACACATGTTCACTAGGTTAATTTTATGTAACTAATTCACTCCAAAAAATGGGAAGGAAAATATAAGAAAACTAGACAATAATGCCATGAGTTCTATCATTTGACCAATAGGGGGTTTAAAACATGGAATACATTCACTTTTCGCAGATGACATGATACTCTACATGGAAAACCCGATCAACTCCACCAGAAGCTTTCTAGAACTAATCAGTGAATTCAGTAAAGTTGCAGGGTACAAAATCAATGTACAGAAATCGGTTGCATTCTTATACAACAAAAATGAAGCAACAGAAAGAAAAATCAAGAAATGATCCCATTCACAATTGCACGAAAAACCATAAAATACCTAGGAATAAATCTAACCAAAGATGCAAAAGACCTGTATGCTGAAAACTATGGAAGACTTATGAAGGAAATTGAAGAAGACACAAAGAAATGGAAAAAATTCTGTGCTCATGGATCAGAAGAATAAACATTGTGAAAATGTCATTATTACTGAAAGCAATTTACACATTCAATGCAATCCCCATTAAAGTTGCACCAGCATTCTTCTCAAAGCTAGAACAAACTATCTTAAAATTTGTATGGAACCACAAAAAAACCCCGAATAGCCAAAGTAATATTGAAGGAGAAAACCAAAACGGGAGGCATCACAATCCCAGACTTTAGCCTCTACTACAAAGCTGTCATCATCAAGACAGTATCGTATTGGCACAAAAACAGACACATGGACGAATGGAATAGAATACAGAGCCCAGAACTGGACCCACAAGTGAAGACAGCCTCTTCAACAGGTGGTGTTGGGAGAGCTGGACAGCAACATGTAGAAAAATGAAATTAGACCGCTTTCTTATACCATTCACAAAAATAAACTCAAAATGGCTGAAGGACCTGAATGTGAGACAGGAAACCATCAAAACCCTAGAGGAGAAAGCAAGAAATAGCCTCCTTGACCTCAATCGCAGCAATTTCCTCCTCAGCACACCCCGAAGGCAAGGGAATCAAGAACAAAAATGAACTATTGGGATCTCATCAAGATAAAAAGGTTCTGCACTGCAAAGGAAACAATCAAGAAAACTAATTGGCAACCGAGGGAATGGGAAAGGATAGTTGCAAATGACGTATCAGATAAAGGGCTAGTATCCAAAATCTACAAGGAACTCACCAAACTCCATACCTAAAAAACGAATTATCCAGTGAAGAAATGGGCAGAAGACATGAATAGAGACTTCTTCAAAGAGGACATCCAGATGGACAACAGGCACATGAAACGATGCTCAGTGTCACTCATCATCAGGGAAATACAAATCAAAACCACACTGAGATACCACCTCACACCAGTCAGAGTGGCTAAAATGAACAAATCAAGAGACTATAGATGCTGGTGAGGATGTGGAGAAACGGGCACCCTCCTACACTGTTGGTGGCAATGTAAACCGGTGCAGCCACTCTGGAAAACAGTGTGGAGACTCCTCAAAAAACTATCGATAGAACTCCCCTATGACCCAGCAATAGTACTGCTAGGGATTTACCCAAAGGATACAGAAGTGCTGATGTACCCCAATGTTCATAGCGGCTCTTTCTACAATAGCCAAATCATGGAAAGATCCTAAATGTCCATCATCTGATGAATGGATCAAGAAGATGTGGTATATATATATATACATAATGGAGTACTACATGGCAATGAGAAATAATGAAATCTGGCCATTTGTAGCAAAGTGGATGGACCTCGAGGGTGTCATGCTAAGCGAAATAAGTCAGACCGAGAAGGACAGGTACCATATGTTTTCACTCATAGTTCTAACAGGAGAAACTTAACAGAGGACCATATGGAGGGGAAAAGGGGAAACGAGTTAGGGAGAGGGAAGGAGGAAAATCATGAGAGACTCCCGAATACTGAAATAAATCTGAGGGCTGAAGGTGACTAGGGAAAGGAGAAGGAGACGGGAGTGATGATCATGGAGGAGGGCACTTGTGGGGAATAGCACTGGGTGTTATATGGAAACCAACTTGACAATAAAGTATAAATTAAAAAAAGAAGATGTGGTTTATATATACAATGGAATACTACATGGCAATAAGAAAGAATGAAATCTAGCCATTTTTGGCAACATGGATGGAACTCGAGGGTGTTACGCTACTGAAATAAGTCAGGCAGAGAAGTACAGATACCATATACTTTCTCTCATAAGTGGTACAGGAGAAACTTAACAGAGGACCATGTGGGAGGAAGGGGAAAAATAGTTGGGGAGAGGGAGGAAGGCAAACCATGAGAGACTCTTGAATACTGAGAACAAACTGAGAGCTGAAGGGGGTGTGGTAGAGGGGAAGGGGGATAAGGGCATGGAGGAGGGCACTTGTTGGGATGAGTACTGGGTGTTATATGAACCCGACTTGACAATAAACTATAAAAGAATAAGGAAAGAAAAGAAAAATAAATAAATAAATAAATATAAGAAATAACAATTATCTAAATAAAATGTATAGAGCAAAGGGAGTTACATGTTTTTGTTTTGTTGGTTCTTGGGTTTTTTTTTTTCCCATGAGAAAAGGGGAGGCTGGGAATGGAGTTATAAACTAAAGTGCATGGAGTAACGTGTGAGTTTGAAGTGTGGTGGCTTCTCGTTGGCAATGCTCTTGTTGGGGAGAAGGGGTGCTGGGTTGTGGTGACAAGGAAAGCCCTTATTCCTGCAGCTGGGATAGTAAAGTAGTGCAAGGTCAAGTGCCTATGAGGTAAAGTCTATCACTTCCTGTTGGGTCTCAGTGGCAGAGCGTAACAGTGCCCCCTGCTGAATCTCCCCACTCCAGTTCAGTGGGGGTCACATGATTAATTTTTACATAACAAAGGCACTTCTAGGATGGAGATACTGCCATTGCTCTCTGGAAAATTCCTGAAGAGCATCATCTGACACACCACTGACTTCATAGTTAAAGTTCTATGTATGTGATTACTTTCTAAAATGGCAGATTGAAGCTAGAGTTGATAAGGATGGAGCCCAAATATCAAAACCATCATGGTCTCCTGAAGACTGATGATAATACAGCTATGAAGGGAATAGCTGACATTGACTACATGCTCGCTCCGTAGTCCATGGTCTGTGTGCTAAATACTTCACACACACATCATCTGATTTCATCATCACTTCAGATAGGCACTGACATTATCCTCCTATTTTACAGAATCTGAGGCACTAAGTTCCAAGGCAGTAGGGTATTAAGTAACAAGTTCAAGGCACCATGTATAAGTGCCTGTAGAGGAGGAAGGTGCTAAATACCGTGACTGGGCAGCATACTCATTCCCCAAAGGCTGAGAGAACTGGCTCTTATTACCTCACAGTTGTCCCATTCTCAGGAGAATAACTCTTGGCTAAATTGAAGCCATTTCACCTGGGAATTAGTGCTCCAGTCCATTACTGACTGATGAGGTACAAGATGCCATCTCCTGTCTCAAAGTGACATCCGTTCTGTAATACAATTCCTGCCCCAGGGCTCATCCTGAGGTCTGGCTCCCCCAAGACCACACTCACTCAGCTTTTCCTCCTGCTCTATCAGTCTCCCCTCAATCCTTCCCCCCAAGAGCACTCCCTGAGTAAAACATTTGCTCCAGAACCCCCATCTCGGGCTCTGCTTTTAGGAAACCCAGGCTGAGACAATGACTAAACCTGAACTAATTTGTGCACAGTAGCATTCAGCTGAAGGGCATACAGGTGCTGAAATGCAGCCTAAGCACTGTGGGCCCAGCTATGCAAAGGGGGCACCTTTTCCTCATTTACCCAAAGCCATTGATTGGTCAAGACTCAGTCCTGACTAAGCTGGAATTCAAAACCCAAGAGCTCCAATTTCAGAGCTCTCCATCTCTCAATCACTGTGTGGTGCTCTCTCCTTGTATTAAATGGTACAAGTCAGACTAAGGCAAGGGAGGGGGAGAGCTGTGTAAATTCAAGGTGCTGCTCTGAACTACTTCTCCTGAAAAGAAACACAAGCTTCCAGAAGAGTCTGTTCCAGAACAATGTACCTGGCCCATCTCATAGTAAATGCTGACCTGATATTTCACAATTTACTGTAATTCCTACAATATATTCTCCATCAAAGTCAGGGCTTGGATGCTGACACATTACTGCCATGTATTCATCAGAGCCCTCAATTCTCCCAACTGTCCCCACGATGTCCTTTATGGCTGAAGGACCCAGCCCACTCACTGAGTTTCCATGTGTCCCCTCATTAGTCTCTGTAGTTCAGTCTGAAACACTTCCTTAGTCTGTCTCTGACTTTTATTGAAAAACAAAACTCCAGCAAGTCAAGGTGAAGATCTCATTGGCTTTATTAAGTGATTCATGAAGTGGCAGCATCCCACCTGACAGGCAGACAGATGCTCCCAGGAGGTGTACAAGATGCAGGGTTTTACAGGAAGGAGGGTGGGGGCAGGAAGTGCTTAGAAGGAAAAGCAATGATTGTTTCAGGCCAGACCCCTTCTCTGGGGAAAGGGCCCACAGAGTTTCTATCTTGCAGATGACTCACTAGTGCCCATCAGGAAATTTTAGCTGGACTATTAAAGGTCACCTTCCTGGGACAGGCTGAAAGCATCATTAGTCTTGGTTTGCTCTGAGGTGGATTTGGCAGGCAGGTGACTCCAATATGGGCTTGTTTCTTATTTTCTAATCACTTTCATGACCTTGACTTTGTTGAAGATGATGCTTCATTGTTGATGGAGAAGGTATAGTTTAGGAGTAGGTAATCCTCTGGTCAGGTATGTCTGACTTTTTTTTATCATTACTTTTATTTATTTTTTTAATAGTTTATTGTCAAATTGGTTTCCTTAGAACACCCAGTGCTTCTCCCCACAAGTGCCCCCCACCATGACCATCACCCCTCCCTCCCTCCCCCTCCCCCTTCAGTCCATGGTTAGTCTTCAGTATTCAGTAGTCTCCCTTGATCTGTGTCCCTCACTCTCCCCCACTCTCTTTCCTCCTTCCTCTCCCCATGGTCCCCTGCCAGGTCTTTCCTGTTAGACCTATGAATGCAAACATATGGTATCTATCCTTCTCTGCCTGACTTATTTCGCTTAGCATGACACCCTCAAGGTCCATCCAGAGTGAGTGTCTCACTTTTTCTCAAGATTTCTTTCAGGTTTTCCTCCTCAGCAAGAATATCCCAGAGGTGATGCTCATTCTTCTCACCAAGACCTATTGGGCAACATACCATCACTTCCTCCTGTTCCTGATGATACTCATTCATTTGCCAGGTCTCTGTTCTGTGAGCTGCTCTGTCCCCGTGGCAGGTCATGGGTGTTTTTTGAGTGGTAGTACTTTGAAACTGTGTCAGTGTCCTCATCAACTGTAATCAATCCTGTTTTTATTACACCTATGGATAATTGTGTTTTCCTGTTTTATTCAATGGGTCTTAATCACTTCCCCTCCTTAGTTATCATGATGCCCAAATCATGCCTGATGGACCCATGAAGTCTCTTGAGCTGTGTCCTTTGATTGTGTCCCCATCACTGTTCAGGACAAGATGCTCCAGGCTCATCATGTGTTCCATCAGCCTGGATCAGCTATTTCTCTGAAAAGCCCATGTATTTTCAGTGAAAAATGATGTTAATAAGCCAAGATTTGAGCTAAAGATGTGCTCATTGCTCTTACAGTATCACTGTTTCTAAGAACTGTCTGTGGAGAAAGGTAGAGGATATGTGTTTTCACTTAGGCACACACATCTATTTATCTTAAGTCAACCTACCTATCATCTACCTCTCTAGAACAGCAGGATTTTTTCACTGATACATTCAGT
>PISW01016011.1:0-14763 GCA_004023785.1 Mungos mungo
TGGAGGGAGATGACAGGGGGCCCTGATAGGCACAGAGCTGGGGAGGGAGGTGACAGGGGCCGGCAGGGTCTTCTGCCGCCACTAGGGTCACACATCTGACTGGATTGCTGAAGTCTCATGTGAAGCCAGTCTGGTCATGACAGACACCCTTACAGTCCTGCAGGATGGTGTGCAGGGGTGTCTGCAGCAGCATCTCCTCCTGCCCAAGAGGCACCCCCGAATGCTGCCTGGGTGCACCCGCGGGGGCCCCCACCCTGCACAGCCTGTCCCCATGTTCTCCTTTTGATCTCCTAGGCCTGGCCATATGCACTTGTGGGACACAGAAAAGGGGTGTGGGCTAGACAGGCAGACAATGGGCCAGGGTCCCAGCCTCAGGGTCAATGCCAGGACGTGAGCCTGTGATCACCCCCACCCCCCGCTGGGGGAGGCCCTGCCCAGACCTTCCGTCCCCCCTTGTTCACTCGTCCCCGTGCGTGGACCACACGGCACGCTAGCCCCCTCCCACACGTTGGGCTGGGAGCCGTGGTGAGGGCCAGGCCTCCTGCCCGTGAGACACCACGGAGATCAGGCGTGGACAGCGTGGGTGTTCACCCGCGTGCCCCTCCGACGCCTGGCTCGTGACCCTCGTCTGGCAGGAGCCCAGGAGCCTCTGGGTGCCGGGTGAGTGTGCAAGCAGAGGGCTTCCTGGGAAGGCTGCCTTCCCTGGCACTGGAGGGGTGGACCCTCGGAGGCACCAGGGCCACTTTGGTAGGACTGGGGCTGGAGGGAAGTGACAGCTGGCGAAGTTCCCTCAGGAGCTGAGCTCATGCCGCTCTACTCACGCGTCCACACGTGCAGCGGGGCCGAGGCCAGGCTCTCTGTGGGAGGCTCCTGTCCTCCGGGCCCGCTGAGGGCAGTCACCTGGATGGTGTATCTCCTTCCTGGCAGCAGGGCCCTGCGGGGGGCGGGGGGGAGAGACTCCACTACAGACGGACTCTTCCCACACAGGTTGGAGAAGGGTTGTGGGTGGTCCTACAGGCCTGGGTGGCCTCCACAAGGGCCAGATCTGTGGGCTGAGACCCGTGTGCTCCTGGGGAGCTGCTTCCTGGTCCGTCTGTCCAGCACGGAAGGGCCCATGCCTGCCTGGGGTGGCGGTGGTGCCACGGCTGGTGTTCAGACAGGAGAGGCCAGAGAAGGGCACTTGGAGGTCACTGTGCAGAAAGGGTGAGCAAGCAGGCCCCCTGCCCTCCTCGGGGATGCCACCTGCCAGGGGCCCACGGCCGGAACTCCGGGGAGAGTGCCCGGCACCCTCACGGATAAGAGGACCTCGCTGCCCCCGACGTCGGTACAGCGTGATTTGTGCTGAGAACCGGCTTCCTCCCGGGCCTCCGGAATCGACACCAGGCCGAGGGGGCCCCGTGCCCAGCCCCCGATAAAACCCCTGGGCGCTGCGTCTCTCACGGGCACCTGGTGGCGGCCTGAGTCCAGGGGGAGGGGGCCTGGGAGCTCAGGCCTGGTCCCCCGACTTCCCCCGTGCATGTCCTACCATCTCCGTGCTGGGAATCCCAGCCGGGAGTGTGCGGAGTCCGGAGGGGGGAGGGGTGGCTAGAGAATCACCGAGCGGGTGGTCTTGGGTTTCTGACTCACCAAGTGCCCACCCAGGACCCCACGTGTGTTTTTGTGACTCTGTTCTTTGGAAGAAGGAAGGATATACGTCAAGAAACGTCCAGCAGCACTTAAAAGACACAAAAAGCAGAGTCTTGTCTCCAGCACAGCAGGCATGGAAAAAATGGTGTTGATGAGTCCGGCAACTAGAAATACGCAGCTTGGGGGTGCAGAGGGGGCAGAGCGCCACGCCTGGGCTGCCTGCCCCAGCCCCTGCAGCGCTGGCCTTCCGGACGGCCCTCCCCATGGCCGTGGCCTGTGGCTGCTCTGGGCAGGGTGCTGCTGCTCTGTCCCCAGAGAGGCGACCTGGCCGGCAGCTGTCGGCTGTGGGCAGGTGGGTGGGCCTGTCCTCCCCCGGAGCTGTGTGCCCGCTGCAGGCCAGGGAGCCCAGGCCACGGCCAGCTAGTCTTCCTTCCCACCGCCCTGCCTTCCAGCACCATCCCCAGCAGGCGTCAGAAGCCCCGTCAGGGCGGAGGCCGTGGAGCGAGAGCCTTCCCAGCAGGCTGTGGGAGTGCACTTGGGCCCTCAGCCGCTCCGTTTGCATCTGATTTGTAATAATTCAGCATAGGACGGTTCTGTGCCTAGTTTAAGGTTTGACCGTATCATTTGAACCATGTAAAAACGTAAGGCAACTGCAGGGGTACCCTGCGTCTCCCTTTCAGAGGGGCCTGCGTGACTCCGGCCAGAGGGCTTGGTGCTGCCTCTGGGCGGCCCAGTCTCTCGCGTTATCTCTGTGGGAGGCAGCGCCCCCCAGAGTTTCCGAGCATCACTGCAGCCCTGTGACGAGGCGAGGCAGGACGGCCAGGTGCCTGGGGGACCCAGAGGGCGCCCACCCCTGCTTCTCACGGCAGGCTGGGCAGCTGGGGAAGGGCAGGGGAAGGACACAGAGGGAGAGAGGAGGAAGCTCCGGAGCCCCGAGGGAAGGGAAGGCCGGCCCCGTGCTCTCACCTGAATGTGAACTTGTCCACACCCTTGTCCATATCGGTGGACTGGTCTTCCTGGGCCTCGAGATGCCGGATGGACACACGAACGCCGCTGACAGTGGCGTGACGGATCCTGTGCAGGGCCCACCGCACTGAGATGGTGCTGGCTGTCACATTGGTGACCTCAAGGCCCTCCACGGGGCGGGGTCCTGGGGGGCAATGGGCCCCTCAGCTGATGCTGGCACCTCCTCGTCTCCAGGGGAGGGCAGGGGCTTGAGACAATGAGACAAGGCTCAGGAAGCGTGCTGGGGGCCACAAAGAGGTGGCCCAAGCAAGGCGTGGGCCCTCCTGGGCTTGCCGGGTGCACCCCTTAGCCACAGGGGGACTAGGGGCAATCAGGCCCCAGGCTCTTGCCTGGGGTGGGTGATGCAGCCAGCTCCACCAGGGGCCTATTTAGACACGCCAGGTGGTCGTTTGGACACGCGTGGACCCTGGAAACCCCTGTTTCTTTGGCTGACTTGGTCACCCTGACGGTGAACATTCGGGTGAGGCTTGTGCCTAGCGAGCATGGAGGCTGGGGCAACCCTGGGCTGCCGCGGGGAGGGCCTGGGTAGGCCACGGGAGCTGGGAGGCGAGCCCTTGGCCTCTGCAGGTGCGGTGCCCAGCCTGGTGGGCATGGCTACCTCCTGGGGAGACCCCACTCCGACGGTGGAGGGGGAAGGATGCCACTTCTTCCTAAAGCCAAGCTCAGGCTGAGCCCACCCCACCCCACCCCGCAAGCTCGCTCAGCCCACCGACTGGCCCAAGTTCATTGTCAGTGCCTCTTGGCTGTCATTTCCCATGACACACCTGCCCTGAGTTCCGTCTCTCCTCCCTCGCTTGGCCCTTGGTGTCCTCAGGCTGTGTCTGGCTCGGGCTCACAGGCGATGTCAGGGCACCCCCCCTTCTCCACCCGCTAAGTTCTCTCCGTGCCTCTGAGCATCCTCACCTCCCTCCTTACCCAGCCTGAGTCCCCGGGTTGGGGGTGGGGGGGTCCCCCGGTAGGGGGTCATGGCTGCCTGGCCTCACGGCGCTCCTGCAGCTGGCCCTGCCTGGTGGGGGGGGGTGCAGACCCCCTTGTGTGCTGGCCACACTCTGAACCCCTACTGGCGGCCCTCACTGGCCCTCAGTGCTGCCCACGGGACCATTGCGGAATCCATGCTCCTTCCTCCGGCCTCCAGCACCCCCTCCCAAAGCCCCCAGGCCCCGGCCCCGCCCACCACTGGCTCCTCCCCCGCAGATCCCGGAACCGACAAGCCAGTTACAGCCCCAGGCCTCCCTAGGCTGTGCTCCTAGCTGCTCTGCAGCAGCCCTAGAGGCGCCCCCTCTGCCCCCCTTCTCCGGCACTGCCACCAGCAGCCTCCCTCCTCAGCCCCTCCGAGCTGCTGTCTCCTCCTCCGCATTTGGGGTGGCATCCTGGACCCCCCAACATGGCTCGTCACAGGTGCCTTCTCAGGGAGCCCCCCACTTCTGCCCTAGCCTCACTCCTAGGCAACCTGCTCTCCCCGGGACAAGGTAAAGGTCCCCCCGGCCAGTGTGCCTCTCCAGGTGGCAGCAGGCGCGTCCAGGCGGCCACTCACGTGTGCGGGTGAGCAGCTGCGCCGGCCTGCTGATGTCATTCTTGTTGTTGGCGTTGCGCTTGACGGAGAACACGGAGATGTTGTAGGCTCTGCCGGCCGCCAGGGCCCGGAGCTGGTGCGAGGAGCGGCCCCGGTCCACGAAGTCCGTGCGGCGGGAGGCCCCGTCTGAGGAGGCGTAGGTGACTGCGTAGCCGTCGAGCACCTGCCTGGCGGCCTGGCCTTCAGGTGGACGCCAGGAGATGGAGACCCCGCTCTCCTCCACTCGCTCCACCTTGAGGGCCGTTGGTGGGAAGAGCTCTTCAGGGTTTCGGTCAAAAACAAGGGAAGGGGGTGGTCAGCTGTCGGCCATGGAAGCCTGGCCCCCAGTCAGAGATCTCAGCCGGTGGCTCTTGGGCCTGCTACCCGGGGGGGGGGGGGGGGGGGGGGGGGGCAACTGCTAGGGGAGGGGCAGCGCTGCAGGGGACCTCCTCTCTCAGTCTCTGGCCAGTGCCTCCTGGAGGGGCTCAGGTGTGTGCACACCTGTGACCGGGTTTATGCCCGCCCCCCCGCCCCCCGCCGCCGCTGGGGTTGCCCTGGCCCTCCCTATTTCTTGGGCAGAGCCTGGGTAAGCAGCTGCCTAGACGCTGTGCTCTGGGGGCTGCTCAGCACTTTGGCCTGTCCCTTGGGGCGTCTGTGCCCTCTGCGGAATGAGGGAGGCCCCACCCCCACACTGATGCTTCTGTCACCTCACCTTTGGCGCAGTCCTTGCCCGTGTAGCCCACTTTGCAGGTGCAGCTGTGGGACCCATTGGTGGCGAGGCAGTAGCCGCGGCCCCCACAGGGGCTGGAGAAGCAGGGGTCACTCACTGAGGGGGGGGGAAGTGCTGGTGAACACTGGGGTTTTACCAGCTCCCCCAGTGGGGCCCTTGTCCCTTCTGTGTGGCTGTTTGTGGGTGGGGACAGGTGGACCATCCCAGGCAGGGGTTTATGAGATGAAGGAGGGGACACTGTCTGACGGGGGAGTGCAGGGCT
This sequence comes from Mungos mungo, assembly GCA_004023785.1. Lineage (NCBI taxonomy): Eukaryota > Metazoa > Chordata > Mammalia > Carnivora > Herpestidae > Mungos > Mungos mungo. The sequence continues at coordinate 5,197 of PISW01016011.1, forward strand.
TGCTGGAGGCCCCACCCAGAGGGGGGCAGGTGTGCCTTCCGGCCTGAGCCAGCCCGTCCCACCGCCGCTCCATGCCAAGGTGGGCTGGCAGTGGTGACTCGGGTGAGCACAGTGCTGGCCCCTCCCGGGGAGCAGCTGGCAGCCAGGCAGCCAAGGACCCCAGCCCTCCCCTCTGCGCCCGGGCTGCAGGCACTGAGGGCCCCAGACCAGGGCCGGGGTCTGCGGGTTCCCAGTGGCGCCGCAGGAAACACTGGCAAACAACTTACTGCCCCCTTATCAACATCACAGCCACGGACCTTGGTCCTCCAGGTGTGCCTCCGCCACCCTGAGCCTGTGTGCTGAGATCCGAGGGCCACAAAGGGTCCCGCCTTGCTCCTTCCTGCCTGCTTTCTTTTCTGCCTCCTCCCCACCCCTCCCTGCAGTGCCTGGATGGCCCATCTTGTCCTCGGCGCAGCCCTCGCTGGCCTGCAGCGTGCACCCTGCACAGCGAGTGCTGCCGGCCAAGCCCAGGCCGGGGCCTCGAAGAGGACAGGCCAGGACGTGCCCCCGGGACACAGCCGTCCCAGGAGGAGAGTGAGATCAGCAAGGGGGGGCATATTGAAGAGGCAGCTCCAGACAATGGCAGGTCCTATAAGGGAGGAAAATATGGGGAGTCTCCAGCCATAAGGAGCCGTAAGCGCCAGGACTCTGGGGCTGTGGTGAGCTCCGCCTGTCCAGGCTGGACCAGGAACTGGGCCTGAGTCTACTGGGGTGACCAGGGGCCGTGGAGTGTGGGGAGCAGAGACTCGCCCCCGCTTCCCTACCTGTCTCGCAGTGGTAGCCGAAGAAGCCCTCCGGGCAGACGCACAGGTAGGCCCCGCCACCGTCCTCACAGCGGCCTCCGTGCTGGCAGGGGCTGGGGTCACAGGCGTCCACCTCTGGAGAATACCCAGAGAGTCGGCCAGAGCCGCAAGGGGGAGTCTGGGGGAGGGAGGAGAGGAGAGCGGGAAGAAGGGAAGGGGAACCGAGGAGAGAGGCCAGGTGGGGGGCCTGGGCGAGCCCCCCCCAGCCCTGGGGTCCCTCCCACCAGGGGCCCTGTCCAGGGAGCTGAGCCCCCAGCCCCCTTCCCTCTGCTCTCTCAGCGGTCTGGGGTCTAGGCTTGTTGCCCCGGGGTGTTCGGGGCATGGCGATTGTGGGTGAGGGCCCAGCCACTCGGGACCCGCCACGCACAGCCCCTACCTGTCTGGCAGTGGGCTCCGGTGAAGCCTGCGGGACACTGGCAGACAAAGGCCCCCGGGAGGTCCCTGCAGGAGCCTCCGTTTCTGCAGGGCTGCATTTGGCACTCATCTGTCTCTGCAGAGACAGGACAGGAGGCTGCATGGGTGCCCTGCAGCTTCAGCCTGACGCCCACCCTTCTCCACTGCCCGCCCAACAAAGGCTCCCCCACCGCCCCACCCAGGTCACCCCACTTCACCGTCCAGGCTCCTCGGGGGCCCAGAGGCAGCCTGGGCCTGGCCCTCCCTGGGACGGCTTCGGAGTCCTACCTAGGTGTGAGGGGCTCAGGGCTCGTCCGCCAGTGTACCCCACAGGCCTCCCCTCCCTCTGCCGGCTCTCTCTCCACCCCACCTCCTCCACCCCTGAGGCAGAGGCTGCAGAAGGCAAGAGGAGGTCAAGGTCAGCTTGTTCAACTGGGCTGTCGGTCTCCCTGGGGATGTGGAGGCAGAGATGTTTGTAAATCTGTTTTTCCAGAAGTCGGAGAGGCAGGAGTCCATGGGCAGGCAGCGGTGCGGCAGCCGGAGAGGGGCTGGAGCTGGCCCTGCGGGCGTCCTCAGCTCACAGTGGGCTCCTTTATGCCCTGTGCTGGGCACACAGGTGCCTGGCAGGAGCCCCCGTGCAGCTCCACCGCTGCTGAGGGGGGCGTCCGGGGGCACAGGCACCAGGAGGGACCCCAAGAATAAGGCAGTGTTGTGATTGGAGGCAGTGGCTTGAGGCCAAGTAAAGTGGACATACGTTAGCTTTGTTCTGAGGAGCCAGACAGAATTCTCCAGCGCCTCTCAGTGCCCGGAGAGGCCAGAAAGCAGGCAGGGCGGACACCCCAGAGGGGAAGCGGTGGGCAGCGGGCCCGGGAGGCGGGTGCTCGTCACCACCCAGGGCTCGAGGACCTGGCGCGGGCCTTCCCCAATCTCCCCCGTTCACTAACCGCACCCCCGTCTGAAGCCCGCACCCCGGGGAGGGGGCCTCCCCTCTGAAGAACCTGCCGCAGGCTCACTGTTTATTTTAAACTGGGAGCTGGTTTTCCAAATTCAAAAATTTCAGTTTCTAAAAGTTCACTGTTACTGCCGAAAATGCAAATAAGTGAATGGGAGTGAGCAGTGACACCCGGGAGTCACGGCGCCCGGGCCACAGGCGCGCGCCCCGCCGAGGGGGGTGGCATTTCCGGGGCCGCGGTCTCCTGACCTCTTCAGTGTTCGGATTTTCCTGAATCACCTAAACGTGTATGGCTTCGTGGGTGCTGCATACGAACTTGCTGATAGGAAATGGGGGCGCAGCACTCTTCTCTCCGCATCGCTGGGGGTCCCTGCCTTACGCCGCGTGAAGCCGGAGACCGCGGTGGGACCCCGGGGGGACCACACCTCACGTCGTCCGCTGTCGCTTGCCAGGCGTCTCGGTTGGCTATAGACTTTTTGTCATTATAATAAAAATGCTTCTGTTCTTTTCCTCTCATAGCTCCCGGTGTGAGTGTGCACATTTCGTGGGGGTTAAGCCTATAAGCGGCATCACGGGGACACAGACTCGACAGGCGGACTCTCAGACCCTTTCCAGGTGTTCCCCCGATTCACGCGGCCTCCAGCAGTCCTGGGGAGTCCTGCCCATCCCCGTGCTCACCAGCAGGTGGCGCCACAGGCCCCGCCGCGTGCGCCCCCGCGTGCTTCTGCGTGCGCCACCCGCGCTGCTACCCCTCGGTGTCTGCGGGCTTCCAGGGTCTCCTCTTCCGTGAGAGGCCTACTCAGGTGTTCTGCCAGTTTTCCTATTGGGTTGATTATTTTCTTACTGATTCATAGAGTTCTTTATATATTCTTGAACCCAGATATATCTATTTCCTGGTTTATTGCTTACATTTCACTTTCTTCCTTAGGGCTGATGATTTTAAATTCCTAATTTTTATATGGTCAAATTTGTCCATTGTTTTCTTTGATAGTTAGTGGTTTTTTGTGGCTTATGAGATCTTTCCTAATCCCAAGGCCAAAAAGATACCTATATTTTCCACATAAAATTTTATAGTTTTAGAAAACATTTAAATCCTTAATCTGGAATGGATTCTTGTGTGTGGCGAGTGTTGGGGACGATGGAATATTTTTTCCAGACGCATAAGCACTCTGCTGCAGCCGTGCAGAAGACCGGCCCGTACGCTCTCGTAGAGGGTTCTCTCTTAGCGCTCACGTTTATGTCTGCGATTCCCTTCACACATGTAAAACTATCATGTTTTTGAGGCCATTGTACACAATAGTGTTCGTTTTATTTTGTGTTCCAAGTGTTCGCGCCAGGATATGGAAACATCGAGGTTCTGGACGTGGCCCCTGTGTCCTGTGGCCCCCTCGACATTGCTTATTTGTTCTGTAGCTGCTTCTGCAGAATTCCTCGGGATCCCTTGTGCGCACCATCACGCCATCCTCCCTTCCCGTAGATGTGACTTCCACTTCTTCGCCTTGCTGGTGGCACCTTCAGGGCCTCCGGACCGTGCTGGCCGGAATCGGTGAGCGGACACGCCTGTCTTCGCGCTGAGAGGTCTCTCCCTGGGAGTCCTTTGTCGGCGGCCGGCGTTTCGTGGACGCCCTCCATCCGGTTAAAGATCCCCCGTCACGCTCAGCTTTTTAAGACTTCTAAGTAGTAGTTGAAGATTTTCAAATGATTTTTCTGCACCTGCTGAAATGATTATACGGTTTCTCCTTCACATCCTAACACGGCGGAGAACATCTATGGATTTTCAGGTGTTAAACAACCTGTGTTCTGGAGGTAACGCCCACCTGGTCACGATGAGGTGTCCTCATGTAATACTCGGTGTGATTAGTAATATTTTGTTAAGATATTTATGTTCGTGCTGGTGAGGAATATTAATCTGTAATTTCATTTTTTAGAACAACCTGTCTGGTTTTGCTCTAAGGCAGCACTGGTCTCACCAAGTGGTTTGAGAAGTGCTCTTCCCCCGTATTTCCTAAAACGCGTGTGCAGGGCGAGCACGCCTCTCTTCTTCAGTGTCTGTTAGAGTTCATCTGGGGAGCGATCCGGCCTCGCCAGCTCCTTTGCACAAAAGTTTTCAATTGCAAATTAAGTTTCTTTAGTAGATATAGGGCTATTCATGTTTTTTATTTATTTTTCTCTCATTTCTAGTAACTTGTGTCTTTCAAGGGAATCCCTTTACATGGTCAGATATATTGGCCTAATGTTGTTCGTACTCTCTCCTTGTTGGCCTTTAGATGTGGTAGGATCCTTAGTGAGGACTCTTCTTTCGTTCTGACAGTGCTAATTTTTCTTCTTAATTCCTTGATCAGTAGAGCTGGAGGTTTGTCAATTTTATTGAACCTTTCAAGGAACCAATTTTTAGTTTCATTGATTTTCTTTGTATAGGTTTTTTATAATTATTTTATGATTACTGAGATATTAAAATGTAGTTTTGTTATGATAATCTATAGCCACTAAACACACTTTATTCCCTGTCATTTTCAGTAGTTTGTAGATTAAAGACAATCTTACCAGCTACAAATACTGACACTTGAACTCCTGGTTTAGTTCTCATGACTTTAGTTTCTTTTTCTTACATTATTGCACTGGCTAGTCCTTCCAGTATAATGTGGACGAGGCTTAGTGACAGTGAGGTCCTTGTCCCCAGTTTTAAGAGGAATGTCTATTTAGGATAATGTTTATTTGGGGCTGGAGGAGAAGCAGAGGAAAACTGCCTCAGAAGCTGATTTAGTAGCTGTTAGTGGCTCAGTGTGTCTGAGTCAGATCAACAGAAGCACAGCTTTCAAATTCCAGATCCTACCTCGGTACAACAAGGACCGGGACACTCTTGTTCCACGGCTCTCTGGATGTGCCCGGCGGCCCTTCCCCTGGAGGGTGTGAAGCCTCAGTGTCTGGCTGCGCACAGTGTGGCCAGTCTGGCTGCGCCCAGCCTGAGCACGCCGCTCTGCACGCTCTGGGGGTTATGCGGGCTCTGCTACTTCTCTCTTTTAAGTTTTTCCTCCAGTAAGTCCTGTATGTTATATACCACATGGCACTAGAAGTGTGTGTGTGTGTGTGTGTGTGTGTGTATTATGTCATTTTTATCTGGTAAGGAAGTACATTTTTATTCTTTATTTGGTAAGAATTTTTTTCATGAATGGGTATAAATTTTGCCAAATGCTTATTTGCATTTATTTAGATACGTCTATGCCTTTTCTCCTTCAATTGGCTAATATAGCAGGTTTTCCTAATATCAAAGTATTTTTGGCAAGAACTTAGCTTGATATGACCATTGCATTTGCACTACTACATTCATATGTGTAACAGACCCATAGTTTCACTCTCTCCAACCGTCCGTACCCGGTGTTGGTGACAGGATCATCCCGGCCTCGTAGAATAGGTCGGCGCACATTCTCCAGTTTTCACCCCGGAAGAGCCTCCGTAATGATACAAGGATCCGTTTCTTGGCAGTTTGGGAGGATTTACCTATAGTTTGGTCCTGGAGTTTCTTTGTGGGAAAATGTTTTAACTGCTACTTCAATTCCTTTAGACCTTTATAGGGGTGTGTGGGCTTTCCAAATTTCCTTGAGTCCTTTTTGGTAAGTTACATTTTTCTATGAGTATTATGTCCTTTTCTGCTAAGGTTTCAGATTTATTTGTATAGACTAGCTGATAGCATTCTTGTTATCTTTTTAATTCCCGTGGTATCGGTGGCTTTGTGTAACCTTTTTCATAATAAGGATTTTTATTTGTGCTCTTCGTTCTCTTGATCAGTTGATAGAAGTTCGTCCATTTTCACGGGCTTTTCAAAGAGCTGATTTTGGCGCTCTGTGCTTTTGAGTTACGTTCAGTGGTCGTGGCTCCTGTGTTACCTTTTTCTTTCTACTTTCTTTGTATCGTTTCTTGTCCTTTTCCTGACTTCTGAACTCAGACATTTAATTCATTACTTTTTGAACTTTTCTAATTATGTATTTAAAGCTGTAATTTTTTGGGTGAGCCTGGCTGGCCCCATCAGTAGAGTGTGCAACTCTTGATCTCGGGGTTGTGGGGTTGAACCCCACATTGGGTGTAGAGATTACTTAAAACTAAAAATCTTTAAAAAAAGCTATAAATTTCCCACAAAGCACCGCTTCTGTTACATCACACAAGTTTTTATGTAGAAAATGATCATTAATATTCACTTATAAACTTGTCACTCTCCATACTTCGTCTTTGACCCGTAAGTTCAAAGTATCTTTAAAAATATCTAAACATGGAGATTTAAAATATCTTCTTCTTAATAACTTAGTATTTTCTGTGTGTTCAGAGAATGAGTTAGTTCAAGTTGCTAGCTGTAGGATCACATCTTTTTGCTGAGGTTTATTTATTTATTTGCTTCTGAACCTGAACTAACTGGGGGAGGTGGCCCAAATCTCCCAGGATTCAGGTTAATCCGTCTAGTTTTGCTTTGCTGTGTGAACACTCTCGCACTAGATGCTGGAATGACCTTCTTGGTGAATCGAACAATCACCGTTGAAGGAGGGCGACCCTCCCGCCCTCCCATCCTGAGCGGTGCTCCCGTCTTACCGGCTTTGCCTCTGGGTGTACTTGCACTGTATTTCTTCCATACCTCTACTTTGTCTTTTTTATTCTTATGATTTAGGAGTATCTCATCTACAAGGATATAGCTTTTTTAATTTTCAATTTTTTTTTAATTTTGAGAGACAGAGGGAGACAGTGTGAGCAGAGGAGGGTCAGAGAGAGAGAGAGGGAGATACAGAATATGAAGCAGGTTCCAGGCACTGAGCTGTCAGCACAGAGCCCGACGCGGGGCTTGAACCCATGAACCGTGAGATCATGCCCTGAGCCGAAGTCGGATGCTTAACTGACTGAGCCACCCAGGCGCCCCTAGCTTGTTTTGTTTTGTAGTAAATTTGGCCATCCCTTACATGGCAAATTTAGCTCATTCATACTGATCTGGATTTTTTCTATCGTGATCTTAACTCTCACTTTTTCTGATGTTTTTCTATCTCCTTTTAGATAGTGACAGACTTCACTACAGTACTTGATAATTCTCCCTTCTCATATTGCTGGTTATCTTACTATTTAAATACTATCTCCCCGCCTCTCCCCAACACTCTTTTCTGGTCAGCCTCTGAAGCTGTTTTTGCAAGAGGATTTTTTTTTATTATGCCCTCACATTTGAATAAAAATTTGACTGGATAAAAAATTTTAGGTCTTGAGTTTATTTATTTCAATATTTATCTTGTTTGGTATTTGCTGAGCTTCTTGGATTTGTGGGTTGACATATTTTTTCATTTTTAGAAAATACTCAGTTATTATCTCTTCAAATATTTCTTTTCCCTCTTCTGCCCTCTTTCTGGGACTCCAGTTAGTGCTTGTTTGTGGGACATTTCCCACAGATTTCTTACTCTCTGTTGTGGTTTTTTTAAATTCATTTAGAGGGGCGCCTGGATGGCTCAGTCGGTTGAGCATCCGACTTCGGCTCTGGTCATGATCTCGTGGTCTGTGGGTTCGAGCCCCGTGTCGGGCTCTGTGCTGACAGCTTGGAGCCTGGAGCTGCTTTGGATTCTGTGTCTCCCCCCGCCCCCCCTTGCTCATGCTCTGTCTCTCTCAAAAATAAATAAAATTTAAAAATGTTAAAAATTCATTTGTAAAGTGATTCACAGTTGATTTTTTCTTTCTGATCTTTAGTTTGAATAATTTTGTTGACTTGTCCTCGAGTTCCATGATTTTCTTCTGTTGTATCCACCCTATTGGCAAGCGCATCCTGCTTTCTCTTCACTGTAGATGGTGTCCTTTAAATATTGTTACTTCAAAAAGTTTTCTTTACCCTGCTGAAATCCGCTATTCTCTCATTCATTTTGCTTCTCTTTAACATATTTATAATGGCTATTTTAGAAGCCGTGTCTGCTGCCGCAGACATGGGGGTCATCGAGGACTTGTTTCTATTGACTATTTTTTCTTCTCGAGATTGTATGTCATAATTTCTCGCTTCTTAGACATATTGTCCGAAGCAGGCGACATCCACCCCGTCCCTAGCGCGGCTTGCCCTCCTCTCCGCTGGGCAGCTGGCCTGAGGAGCTCATCTCTGACGCCGTCGGGAAGTGAGCTGGGCCTGGCCTGGTGCCCCGCGCCCGGTACTGCCAGTCCGTGGGTGGGGTCAGATGCTTGAGGGCTGGGACAGGCCTCTCCCCCCGGCGGACTGGGATCTCGGCCTCGTGAGAGGATGGAATCTCTCTTTGCTTTTGGCACCAGCCCCTGGCTTCCCACGCACTTGGTCAAAGTCCTTTGGGGGCTGAGCCCTTGCTCCACATCCGTGACCCCCGATGCCAACCCACCATGCGTGTCACGTGCTCATTCAAGAGCGTAGCTGGGCTTCCCCCGCTCCTCCAAGTGCTGTGTCTGTGGGGGGTTGCCCCTGGGATGCCAGCGCCCTCGGGGTCTCTCCCCTGGGAAGGGCGCGTCTACACCACTCCGCACACTCGGCACTCCGACGGGTTAAATGAGAAGACTTTGCAGGCTTCCTGGTCCCTTCGTGGTGCGGTGGCAGTGTTGGTGCTCTGTGACTGTCTGCACCCTGACTGAATGGGTCTCTTCAGTTTAAACGTGTCATTTCCTGATCGTACACTGATGTCCCTGCCAAGACACCCGGGGCCCATCAGATTACTGTTCCTCTGAAGATTCTTGTTCCTTTTTTCTCTAGATATTTTAAGATTCTTTTTCTGTTTGTCTCTGATATTCTTAAATTTTGCTAGAATGTGCTAATGTTCCTCTTTTCTCCTGCTCGATGTTCTGGGCGCTCCAGGCTGTGGGCTCACCTGTCAGTCTGGGAACTGAGCTCCTCAGTTGCTCAGGCGTTTCCTTGTGGTTTTATTTTTCTCTCGTCCGGGACGCCCGCTGCCTCCGTGTTGGCACCCCTGCTCCCGCCTCCACAGCGCCCGTGTTTGCTCCCTGATGTACACACACCTCCCGGCTCCTCTGGGGGGGCTCCTCACACGCTCGTGCAGCTCCTTAACTCCATCAGCAGCCATTTGTGGATCGTGACTGTGATTCCAACTATTACAGGCTTTCCGTCCGCTTTTTTCCCCACTTTCTTTTGTTAAAAAAATAATTTATTGACCCTGTTTCTTTATGACCGGGACCGCGCTCCCTTCTGTATATCTGTCGTATTCATGTCTGTGCTTTTCGCCTTCTTTCTTTTGCTCCCAAATATTTCTTGTCTGGACTTTATTGCTATTATCGTCAGAGAGGGGTGGCCTCTGGACAGCAGGCAGCAGCCCATGTGCTCGGAAGCGTAGGAGGAGAGCGGAGACGCACAGGCTGGGCAGCCCCGCCGGCCTCCAGAGCCCTTCACCACTGTGGGGT
>PISW01016012.1:0-14761 GCA_004023785.1 Mungos mungo
CGGGGCGTGGAGGAAGGCTGTGATGGATTTTGGGCAGTGCGGTGGTCTGGTGGAGAGAGGGGTGGAGGAGGGGTGGAGAGAGGGGTGGAGGAGGGGTGGGGTTGGGGCATGGAAGGGATGGGACTCTGGGTGGTGGGCGTTCCTAAGGGACGGTCCTTCCCTGGTGTTACCTGTGTCCGGTGGCCTGGTGTGGGTGCACAGGAAAGCCAAGCAGCGCCGGGGTCCTTCCCACACCCCTGCTCTTTCCGTGGATCGGTACCCTCGTGGTCCCCTAGTAGGGCTGCTTCGGGACACGTTTTTGCTGCTGCTCGGGGTGACTCGGGGATGACAGGGACTTCTGGGTCTGGGCTTCTGGTTTTGGCGATGGTGTGGGAGTCTCAGCAGGGCGCTCGGGCTCCGGGGACAGGTGCTGCTCACAGGCGTGACTCCGTGTGCAGCACACGGCCGTCACCAGAGAGCAGAGGAAGGGGTGGTGAGGGGCCCGCGTGGGAGGAAGGTCCCTGAGCTCAGACCCGTCCTGTCCCGTCCTATAGACGTGAGCTTCGGGAGTGGGAGGAGAGCCAGGCGGGAGGGGCTCTGAGGCCCGCCGGGAGCCGGCGCACACGCGTGACTGGGGCGTGGGGTTTCCGGCCGAGCTCAGGTTTTCAGTCCGGCAGACGGTGCCGGTGTGGGAGATCCGGGCCCTGCCTGACACCCTCGGTGTCCCCGAGACCCTTGCTGGCGGCTGGACCCAGGATGCTCTGTCCTGCGACTTGGACGGACCCGCGGGCCCAAACTCTTACGTGAGGGCTCAGGTGGGGACGTGTAAATACAGAACAGAAACACAGTGTCGCGAATACCACTCTTTACAGAGTATAAATTGGAATGGGGCGCCTGGGGGGCTCAGGTCATGATCTCAGGGTTCGTGGGTTGGAGCCCCATGTCGGGCTCTGTGCTGACAGCTCTGGGTCTCCTCTCTCTGCCCCTCCCCTGCTCACACTCTGTTTCTCTTTCTGTCTCAAAAACAAACATTAAAAAAACTAAAGAAGAAAACAGAAACAGTATAAATCGGAGCCGAGCTTCGGGGCAGCACGGGTCCCACCACCGCCCTTCTGCCCCAGGAGTGACTCCTCACTGGGGGAGCACCAGGGGACTGATGGGCACGGTCACAGGGCTGACGGCAGGTGCGGAGCCGTGGGTGGCCCTGGTTATCAGGGACCGGGAGGCATCACGTGTCATACGCAGCCCAGGAGCTGAGCTGACGTGCGCGGGTGAAAGGGACCAGCCTCCTCTGCGACACTGGCCATGCAAGGCGCAGGCTGCCATCGGGGGGCGGGGCCCTGGCCCGTCTCTCAGGACGGAGGCTCCGGAGACTTGTCTGGCCAGGCGGGCAGAGGGAAGCAGGCCCAACAGCGGGAAAGCCCTGGTGTTTCCACGTTTTTCTTCTGTCCCCTGCTGGCGTTCGGGGTGCCACCTGGCCCACCCTCTCCACCTGCCGAAGACACGGACACGGGCCCCACCACGAGGCAGACCCTGGCGTGGCTTCAGCGCCGCATGGGCGTCCTGGACGTGTCCCACAGGGGCCCGAGGGGACAGCGTCCCGCTGCAGGACCCCTCACTCAGCCCTGCGGTCAGTGGGCAGAGGGACGCGGTCTGGTTGTGATCCTGGCTTTGCTGCTCCCGGTGGGCGGGGCCTGCCAGTGGGTCTCAGTCTCCCCAGCTGCGAGATGGGCAGACGCCCTTCTTGGTCACCGTGCTTGTGGTCGCTGTCCCTGTCACCTCACGCTCCCTCCACTGCCGGGGCATCGAGGGCAGCTCTTTGAAGAGAGACGGGGCGCCTTGGGGTAGGCTGGGGCCCTCCGCGTGTCCACCCTGCAGTGCGGCCCCCGCCTGCCGCGCCTCCTGGACGTCCATGCTAGCTCGCTCTGGCTTCCTCACTGCCCACCAACACTAGCCCTTCTTCCAGGAAGCCTTCCCGACCCTCGGGTTGGTCCGGGGCCAACTCTGCCTGGAGGCTGTGCAAAAGCTGGGGGCGTCAACTTAGGCACGTTGTTACTATTCCTCTCATTTTACAATAAGTAAAAGCTAAGTTGTGAGGTACAGCTTGGAAACCAGCAGATTAACTGAAGAGAAACAGCAGAGCCCCACGTGCTGTGACCGCTGCACAGGAGTCACTAGTTAATGGGGTGCTTCCGCTCTCAGGGCCCTGCCCTGGCTCCCCCTTCCCCATGGCAGTGGGCAGTGCCGCTGTGGGGGCCGCTTGTGGGGGGGGTGGGGGCACAGATGGATTCGGGGTCAGTCAGCAGCCCCATCGTGGGTGGGGGCTGCTGCTGTCCGGGGCCCAGTGTCGTGGAGGGACCGTCCAGAGTCCCAGTGGGGCCGGACACTGTCTCCGTGCTCCACCGTGCTGTGACTCATCTGTGTCCCTTAAGTGGTGGTGTCGGCTCAGAGGAAATGGGGGGGGGGGTCTCTGGCTGCAGGTTTGAACGCTGCGGCGTCCCTGGGAGACCCCTTCAGACATGATGCAAATGGAGTGTGATTCGGTGGAGGTGGCGCGCTGACGGGCTGACGCTCCGGAAAGGTCTTCCCGGGGACGTGAGTTACACTCACATGACCCTTGAGCACACGTTTCAATGGCCAGAGGCTGCCTGCAAAGGCCTACGTGCCCCAAGTCCGGCCCAGGGAGCGGCTCAGAGAGACGTGCTGGGGTGTCCTGCCTAGAGATTAGGCGAAATTCTCGAAGTGACGTAACCACATAACAGACATCTTTGGAGATAGCCCTGGACCCAGGCGGTGCCTCGGGACACGTCTGCTCACTCTGCTGCGTCCTCGGCCAGACTTTCCCACGTGATTTTGAGAAACGCTTTTGTGATGAGAATTTTAATCTCTTTCTTTGGTAGCGTCCAGGGGTCGGGGAGGCGAGGGAGGGAGAGAACGGGGCCTCTTCCCAGCCTGGGAGGCAGGAGGGCTCGGGGTCTGCTGGCCGCCGCCCAGGCGCTGGGTGCTCCGCTCGGGTGCTCTGCTCCGGTGCTCCGCTCGCTCCGCCGGCTCCCCTCCACCCTCGTCACTGGAGGAAATCGAGTGCCGATTTTTACCAGAAATGGTTTCAGCGCCCAAACCTTCACGGCATATCGCATTCATCACCACGAAGGGGAAACGCGTTAATAGACAACAGAACCCACTTTAAGAGTTAAGGATGCAGAACAATGTGAATGCACTGGGCTTTTCTTCGCTTTAAATGCTTGGTTACGGGAGGGGGAGGGACAACCGTGCGTGGGGGGGGGTGGGGGTCTGTAGGTGACAGCGGAGCCCTGCCTCTCCCCCTGCCTGCCCCCTTCCCTGCCCCCTTGCCCGCCCCCCTGCCTGCTGCCCTCAGTGCTATGTGCCCTGGTGAGACTGAACGGTGGGGTGTCCCTGGGAAGAGGGCTAAGTGGGTCACCAGGTAGTGGGGGAAACTTTTCTTCCTGTCACTTCCAAGATTCAAATGACTTTCAGCCATGTTGGCCGTGATCTGTAAGACACTAAGCAAGTGTCTAATTTGGAGGTCCCCACGTTTATCTGGGGACACTTTTGGGGTCTGGCCGTGCTGGGCAGCGGGGCTGGCTCGCACGGGCTTCGCTCCACATCCCTGCGTCACCAGGGACACCAGCGCCCCCCTCGCCCACCCAGCTCTCAGACGCTGTGTCCCTGAAACACCCCACTGACCCAAACTCAGGGAGCAGAAAACCATAAAATGCCACCTCGCCCCCCGACCTGGAAAAGCACTGCTGTCCCGACGCCTCTGGGATGGCCTCAGCGGGCTCAGCGCAGGGCCTGCGGGACCCAGGGCGTTGCCGCGCTCCGGGGTCAGGCGCACCTGTGCTGAAGGCGTTTCCATGGAGGGAGGCAGGCCGGAACCAACGGCCCTGGGGTCGGGTTCCGCATCACGACCCTGGGTCCACGCAGGCGACAGCGCTGGCGGCTCGCTGGCTGGGTGTATCCTGTGCCCTGGGGACATGCCAGACAAGCCCTCCCTCGGGGACCGGCCCGGACGTCACCAGTCCCACGCGGGGTTGGGTGTTTTTGCCCTGTTTCCTTCCCACACCCACGCACCCAAGGTTCGGAAGTGAGCGTCAGATCCCACTGGTCACGACGTTCCCACAAACCACAAGTGGACCAACTTGAAGATATCGTGTGCCACAGACTTTCAACATACTTGTCATTGAACTCGGAAGTAGTGATCTTCCCAGAGTTTCTGGGTTTCTCTCAGGAGCGTGTTGGTGAGCTGTGCTCTGCAGAAACAGCGCTCTCTGGGTCGATACTGGGTTACAGAAAGGCCTGGGGGGACGGAGGAGAGAGAGTGAGGTGCCAGGGAAGGGGGAGCTGTGTTGGTGGGGGGGGTCATCCATGAAGCTGCCTGGGAGCCTGAGCTGCCATACAAGCCCGGCTCCGGGCCGTCTCCCGCCTTGACCATGCGCGCCCCACGGCCACGGTCACAGAGGGACCCACGCCCCAGCCCCGTGGGGAGGGCGAGGCCCCGGGAGCACAGCCCACCCAAGGGGGAGGGGGCACCGATTCCTGGGATAGACCCCCTCCCCGGGCCAGACTGGGTCCCTCTGGCGTGGAAGGAAGCTGGCCGGCCTGGGCGGGTGCCTGCCGCTCCGTCCGACTGTTGCTTCTTGCCAAGGCTCAGTGCGTTCTTTCTGGGCCACTTTTTTAATGAAAAATGAATGTCCTTGTTGGTTTATCTGGTCTTTAACTCACCAAAAATAGTCATTGATCCTGGTGTGGTGATTTTCTATAGTTTTCTCAAATTTAGGTTTTTAGTTTAATTTTTATTATTTATTTATTTAAAATTTTTTAATGTTTATGTATTTTTTAGAGAGCGCTACAGTAAAAGTCGGGGAGGGGCAGAGAGAGAGGGAGACAGAGAATTTGAAGCAGGCTCCAGTCTCCGCTGAGCTGTCAGGACAGAGCCCAGTGCAGGACTTGAACTCAGGAACTGTAGGATCCTGACCTGAACCGAAGTCAAATGCTTAACTGACTGAGCCCCACAGGGACCCCTCAGACTTAGCTTTTATATCTTGAATTCTCGGTGCAGACAGAGTCCTGCCTTCGCTCCGGACTTGTCCACAGTCAGAGAGCAGCCAGCAGGCCCTTCTCTCCACCCAGAACTCGAGTGCCCTCCAGCAGGCGGGGCAGCGCCGGGTCAGGAGGGTGGCCATGGCCGAGGGTCAGCTGGCTGCGGGCTGGGTCTGTAGGCGAGGAAGGAATGTCCACTAGAGATGGCTTCCAGAAGTCTCCAGAAGAAAGCATACTTTGCATAGCAAGTGTGCACACGCATTTGTCCCGGAGGACAGATTCTCCAGGCCGGGGCCGGAGGCAGGGCGCACCTGCCATGTGTTTACATCCCTGCGAGGCAGGGCGGCGGCAGGGGGAGGCTGACACGAGGTCCTGGCCTGGCCTGGCCTCCCCACAGGTGCTGGGGTGGTGCAGGGGGGAGGTGAGTCGAGCCAGGTCTGGACCCAGGGCTGCCCTCTGCCCTCTGAGGAAGGGGGCTCCGGCCGGGGATTGTCTCAGCAGCTGCCATGGCCCTGGAGTCACGGGTGGGTCACTGAGTGCTGGGGTCGCGTCTCCGGGACTGGCGGCTCCTGGCCCCACAGCCTGGACTCGTGAGCCCCGGACCCACGTGATGTGGCTGAAATGCAGACCGTTTCTGTCCGCGGGAACTTCATACCATGTGGGCTGTGTCTCCACAGAGCTGTGAAAATTGTGTTCTACTTTCCGTGTCTTCCGGAGCTTATTCAGATGCTTTTCCTGTCGATCAAGGATACTTCCCTTGGCCAGCTCTGCCGTGGGTGATTCTTCAGGCTTTTCACAAATCCAGTGTAACACCTGTTATATGAGGCGATACTGTACATGTGGTGAAACTGTGGCAAAACGTCGCAGGCTCCCGTGTTCCGAGGAAGCAGGAATCACATTTTCTGCGTTAATAACGCCTGCACTTGAACAGATGCTTCAGAGCGCCTGCTGTCCCGCAGCGCGGCGGGCACGTGCCCGTCGGATCGGTGCCAGCACTGAGCAAAATCGGAGGCTAGAGGCACATGCCAGGACACTGCCCCAGGTCTGTGCCCAGGCCGTGAACGGAAGCCTCCAGGGCCCTCCTGTCCCACGGCGCCGAGAGCAGGTGAGGAGGTGCCGTCGGCCTCGCTGCAGCCCCGCTGTGCTTCCGGACAGGGCATCACGCATGCGTGCGGGCTGTCAGCTTAGTGACCTGCAGGGCCCCGCTCTCCGCGTGTGGACACCCGGACCCACCCGGCGTCTCCCCAGCACCCGGATGGAGCCCTCACAGTTGCTCCGAGCGCCGGTGGACTGTGGCGTCCCTGAGCCGGCGCTCCCTCCTCGCACGCGGCAGACGTTTCGGAGGCGCCACGTTATTGTAACTCGAGAGCAATCTCACCGATAATGCTGCTTTCCCGTGCGCGCAGGAGACCTGGAGCCAGGGGGTCCCCAGCCGTGACAGTGAGGTCCTCTGCGCTTGCAGCCTGGATGTCTGTGCCGGGCGGGCGGCTCCGGGGCCCTCACCGACAGGCCCCTTGCCTGTGATGTGCTCCTGGAGGACCACTGCGGGGCAGCGTGGCCTTCCGTGGGCAGCGACGCCCCAGCCGTGGGCGGGCCTTCAGTGGGCAGCCACGCCCCAGCTCTGGGCGGGGTCTTCCGTGGGCAGCCACGCCCCGGTCCTGGGCGGGGTCTTCTGTGAGCAGCCACGCCCCAGCCCTGGGCGGGGTCTTCCATGGGCAGCCACGCCCCAGCCCTGGGCGGGGTCTTCCGTGGGCAGCCACGCCCCCAACTGTGGGCGGGGTTGTCGGTGCCCCCCTCCCCACTGGTAAATGAATCTTTAACCCCAGCTAAGGGTTTTTGGGGCTTTGTCTCTGGCTCTTGAAGCGACATCAGAAGGAAGTGATTTCAGTGGCGCCTTTGGAAACCCTCATCCTTCTGGAAACTCCTAAGCGAGCAGTGCGTCCCCAGCGAGGAAAGTGGGCAGAGCCCTCCTTGGGTGGGCCTCGCTCGGGGTGACCGAGTGTGTTTTGTAAACAGATGCGGGTTCGCTGGTTTACACAAACACTAAGGTTTGGCTGGTTGAGGGCAGGAGAGCATTAGAATTCACAGGGTCAGAGTTTGGATTCAGAAGCGATTTTCTAAATCTTTCTGTTTGTAAACGGTGTCCTGAAATCACTAAATGTTAGCCACTCAGAGCAAATTCAGGCCCTGCACCAAAACCCACATCACAGGCCTTTGTGGTAAAAATCAGCGGGGCCTCAGGCTCCCTCCCAACGTAGCTGGTCTGTGACGTGACATTTAGGGAGACAGAGAGCATCTCCCACGTCCGGCGCTGCAGATTCCTGATCTGCAGGCTCATTGGAAATGCTGCCTCGTCCCTCCGAGAAAGCTGAATGGGAATTACCAGGCAACTGAAGGAAATCCTGCCTGTGCCTTTTTCCGGGTCCCCGGGCTGGAGGGTTACGTGAGCCGGTAACTGCTCTGAGCTCCATGTGCTCGTGGAAGAACAGACACGTTTTGCGGACGTTCGTTTCCTCTAAACTGGCCCGAGCAAGCACGTGTTAGGGTTCACGCAGAGGTGCCCCTAGTGTGGGTGCGGGCTGGCGGCCACCAGCCACAGGGCCCCCAGTGTGTGGGGACAGAGGCGGGCCCGTGCCCACGCTGGCGCCCCCGAATCAGGGTCCGGATGCAGGGGCCAGAACTTGAGTTTCTCAAGTGGGGGTCTCTGGGAACCCGCAGGCTTCCCATTGGCTGGCGTCTTCCTTTGGAGAAGAAGCCCCTCCCCCCGCAAGGAGCCCCTTTGCCGCAGGGGTAGTTTGTTGTTTCACAACCTCCAGTGTCTGAGCGCGGCCACGCCTGTGACAGTATTCTGTTCTCTGGTGAACAAGGAAAATCAAAGTTTTGAGAAATGTTTCTATTCCGGGATCCCACAGAGTGTGTCTCTGACATTTTATTTTTCAATGAAGTCATATTCAATGCATCTGAGGCCACGAATCCCCAGACGCTGAAGATTAGCAGGAAATCTGGACTCTGTCCATGCCGTTTGGGGCTCTTCCAGGATGATTGTTGCCAAAACATAAAAAAAGGCAAGAAATAGGAGATGTGAGGTTCTAAGGGCTCCTTACACGCGCGCCCTGTCGTCTCTCTTTAATTGTGTGGAAATGCTGACACTCCCGTGCAAGTCGTGTTTGGAGGGCCCCCTCCAGGGCCGAGGAGGTGCTCGCGGGCTCCGGGCGGGGCTGCCGTAGACCCCCCAGCGCTGATTTCGGCGGAACTCCCCACCCTGTTATGACGCCGACTGCCGGTGCCTGTGACCGGATGACCAGCCTTCCACCAAATGAGGCTTCAGATTCCAGCCTTCGTGCAGACGGAGGGGAGGCGGGCCCTTTCCCTCCAGGGCACCAACGCGGCCACCCTGCAGAAAGAGGGTGGTTTCTTAGGAACAAAATAGTATTTTGTGTTTCGTTTTTTAAACCAGCGCTGGAGGGCACGTGGGGGCAGTCCCCCGGGGAAGTCCCGGAGGGGATGTGTGCTGCTGGACAGCCGTCCCGTCCCCCAGCCCCCCGCGCCGCGGCCCCCACGCCGGCCCCTCTCCTTCGCGGGTCTCCGAGGGAGAGCTGCTGATTCCAGGCACGTCCACCCCAACGGCTGTGGCCCCAGACCGGGGGCCTCTGTCTTCTGGCGGAAGCGTGTTTGGCGCGTACGGTCTCCAGTCTGGTCGTCACGCCCAGGGTGACTGACCCAGATCCTGCCCCCAGGCCTGATGGGGACGGTGGAGAGAGACCGAGGCCACCGCGGCCCTCTTGGGAGGGATGAGCGTGGGTGGTGTCACGGGTTCGGGGCGCCCCGCGGTCAAGGCTTCGGTGACAGCAGGAGGAGTGTGCTTCGGGGGCGGCGGCTGGTGCCGGCGGGGCCTCTCTCCCGTGTCCGCTGCCGGTGCTGTGCCCATGGCGAGTCTGATGCCCGAACTGCCAACCTTTCTCCCCCCTCTCTGAGCATGCGTGAGAGTGAGCATGTGCATGTGAGTGTGAGAGTGCGTGTCGGGGTGTGTATACCTGGGTGTGAGCGTGTGTCTGGGTACGAGTACGTGAGTGTATGTCTGGGTATGAGGGTGTGATTGTGAGCATGTGTCTGGGTGTGTGTGTCTGGGTGTGAGGGTGGGATTGTGAGCACGTGTCTGGGTGTGTGTGTCTGGGTGTGATTGTGGGCACATGTCTGGGTTGTGAGTGTGTGATTGTGAGCATGTGTCCGGGTGTGAGTATGTAACTGGGTATGTGTCCGGGTGTGAGTGGGTATGAGTGTGTCTGGGTGTGGGTGTGAGTGTGTGGTCGTGAGCATGTGTCTGGGTGTGAGTGTGTAACTGTGGGTGTGTGTGTCTGGGTGTGGGTGTGAGTGGGTGTGAGTGTGGTTGTGAGCATGTGTCTGGGTGTGAGTGTGTAACTGTGGGTGTGTGTGTCTGGGTGTGGGTGTGAGTGGGTGTGAGTGTGGTCGTGAGCATGTGTCTGGGTATGAGTGTGTAACTGTGGGTGTGTGTCTGGGTGTAAACGTGTGTGTCTAGGTGTGCGTGTGAGCATGTGTCTCAGTGAGGCTCTGTGCCCTACAACACACATAAGCACACACGCTGTGGGGCTGGTCACCAGCGTGCTCGTTCCCTCATGCGCTGGGGGCACACGGGCTGGTTGTTCCTTCCTCCCAGAGCCAGCCCCCCCCTCCTGGCGCCGGGCCGGCTGGTGGCGGAACAGCGGCCCCGCAGCTCCTGCGCGTGTTTTGCAGGTGGACAGCCAGCTCCTGAGCATGCGCTCCGTGCATCTGTGTGAGGGGAGGGCGGTGCCCGGCCCCACAGCACCCTAGCCCGCGGCCAGGCTGAGGCTTTGGGGTGGCTTTAATGAGGTTTCCCCAGGGCCCCGTGGCCACTGCCCTCTCCTGGTATTTGTCCCCACGCTGACTGGTCCTTTCCAGCCTCGGGTCCAGCCCCTCTGCAGCGCTGAGCCCTGTCCATCCTCCTGTCTGTGCTTGGTCCGGGCCCTTGGCCCCTGCACACCCTGTCTCTTTGTGATGCCACAATGTCCGAGTCTTTGAACACCGTCTGCAGTCTGGTGATTTCCAAATTTATCCATCCAGCCGAACTCGACACATACGCAACCTCCTCCTTGATGGCTCCATGGTCAAGACTACCGTTCACGCGGCACGGGCTGCACGGAGCCACGCCCGGGGCGTCACCCTCGCACACAGCGACACACAGTAGCCACTCCAGGGTCACGGCTTAGAGGTGGCGGTTGTTGCGCCACCGTTCAGTTTAGAAGACCTGGAACATGGGAGCGGGTTTTAAGCGAGCGTCTCCGCTTCTGCGCACTGAGCGCTTCCCCCCCTTAGCAGGTGGATGCGCCCGAGCGGTTCGGGGGCTGTGGTTTCACGGCTGGGATGTGCTCCTGCGTCTTTCCACTCGCAAGTGATGACGCGCTGCTGACCGCATAGAAAGCCAATGTCTAGTCCTGGGACTAAAGATTCAGACACACTTTTAATTAAAAAAAAAAAAAAAGAAAGAAGGACGTAAACTAGATTTGGCGGTACTTTCAGATTGGACAACATTGTGTTGGGGGGACACTTATGATACAGAGCTCGGTAAGATCGCGTCTCGTTTTTGAGGCCCAGGGAGACTGGAGACGTTGGGGCCAGAAAGGCTGAGGTTCCCGTGCTGGGTCTGCCCCAGGGGCCTTCAGACGAGGTGGCTTCTCGCCCTCTTGGTCTCCTTGCATGAAGACCCCGTGCGCCTCCGGGTCCTGGAGATGGCGACGCTGTGCAGACATCCCGCGTGGGCACCGTTCTTCCTCTTCTCCGTGGAGGCAGATGGAGCTCACCGTTCACGTGTTTGGTTCGGAGGCATCTGTGGAGCAGCTGTGCGCGTGCGCGCAGAGATCCCCAAGAATAACACGGCTCGCCCCCCCCCCCCACGCCCCGCCCCACTTCCTGATTGACGGGGAGGGCGTGTCAGCTGTTCAGATGGAACTCGGTTCCCTAAAAGCGCGTGGGAGCCTGGGGAGCAGAGGAGGAGTTGAGGTCCTGCTGGGAAGGCGGGCGCATCCTGGGGGTGGCGGGCGGGCAGCTGAGGTTGGCGTGGGGATGGGGGGACCAGACCCCGGCTGGCCAGGGGTCACGGCAGGAGGGACGCTGGGCCAGTAGGAGAAGGTGAAGCCCCGGGCAGAGGGGAGGGTGGGCCTTGGAGGAGGGTGGGAAGTCCTCTCCCACTCTCAGCTGTTTGTGGAGCTGTTTGGTCTCTGCTGCGCCCGGCTGTAGGGGCCGCTGCAAACACACGGAGGAGTCGGCTGTGTCAGACGTGGGGGCCGCCCGGCCCGGCGGTGACAGTGGGGACACACTGTCTGCGGCTGGCATGTTTTACACGTGCTTAATCACTCATTAGCTGAGATTGTGACTCGAGACGTATTCGAGGGGCACAGAACACGAGTGGCCACGCGTCATTGGGTGTTTGTGGTATTTATTCTCCGCTGTTGTTTTTAGTCACACTTTTATCTTACTTTACTATCGACACATGTCCATGGGGTGATGGGCACATCCGTATACATTTTCCAGAGGTTCGAAGTGTTTTATAAGTTAAATCTAAAATGCAGAAAGAATGATTTTGTAAAGGAAAGGGAACCCAGATCCACTGTGGGTGTTTGGAAACAGAAGAACGCTTCGGGCTCCTGACTTATCCCACGGAGACTAAACGTGGACGCAACTTCGCAGGCCTGACACGTTGCAGTCTTGTCTCGTGTGTGTGTGTGTGCGCGCCTGCGTGTGTGTGTACATATGAAATTGGGATCCATTCTACACTTCCATTTTAAATATTTTTGTTTGAAAATATTTTCTACGCCTTTATATGATTTTAATGGATTAACATATTTTTGATGTTTGCATTTAATAGCGATTTATTTATCTATGCCTCTGTTGATGGATATTTACTTCCTTCAGGTTTATTTTGCTGTTAGAAATAATATTGCCATGAGCAAACCTTGCCTACATGTGTGCTTTTCTGGTTTTTTCCTTCACATACCTTGTGGTGTGGAATTGCTGTGACTGACATTTTGAAGGCTTCTGATGCATGTTCTAGAATTAGTCACAGTTTCTGTGTCTGTGGAGCGCTTGGCGCTATCGGATCTACTTGGGAAAGGTCACTGCTTAAAGCTCAGAATCAGCACATCTGCTTCCCTGGGTCTAAGAATCTATGCTTCTTACAGACGTTTGTGTGCAGTGCCGCCAGGACTTTGCCCCCTTAGCCAATGCTGAACTGAACCCGGGGTGTTTCTGGGTCTCGGGGAGGGTCAGAGCGCTTTAGAAGTGCGGCCCCCGCAGCTCGGTCTCACGGCCCTGCACTTTCCCATGCTGGGGTCCCGACGGACCGGAGGGGCTTTGACCCGGCAGAATGGTCTTTCCCGAGGACACTCCAGGCCACTTGAGGACCAGAGTGGGAATGGGCCAGATTGCTATCCAGATCCGTACGTGTGGACCAGACCCGTGAGGCTGCTGACCACACGCCTGCTCAGTCCCGGCCTCAGACCTCGGGCTCCCGGTCACCCCTCTTCCCCCGCCTGCTCCATCCGCAGCCCGTGCGAGTGTGGACTTCGGGCCCGTCACGGGCACTTGGTCACGGGCCCTCGGTCACGGGTGCTTCGTCGCGGGTGCTTCGTCGCGGGTGCTTCGTCGCGGGCACTTGGTTGCGGGCACTTGGTCGCGGGCTGGGCTTAGACAGACTTCCAGTCGCTTGTTTCTCGTTTGCACATGTTTTCTCTGCCACGAGCGTTGACAAGGACGGTGGGAAGTTTTGGACGTATAACTGGGTGCTTTCCCGTTCTCCTGCGGGCATCCCCGGGCTGGTCAGGAAGGAGGTGAGGGGGCAAGAGCCCGCCTGAGGCACGGAGGTCAGGGCCCTTTGCCGAGTGCCTGGCTGTCTGCGGTGGGGGCGGCCTGGCGGGAGGCAGTGACTGCGTGCGCACAGGGTGGGGGATATTCTAGACGTGATGTCCAGTGTAAACCTCACTGTTTTCTTGGTTTGACGTGACCCCAGGCATTGGGCCAACTCTGGGCGGCGGGTCTGCTAAGTAGTCCTCACAGATGCTGTTCCAAGGCGTTCCCTGGGAGACGTTCCCAGGGGAGGGCGTTTTGGTGCGGTGGCAGAGCGCAGCGTCGGGGCTGGAAGGCGGAGCCACGGGAGGCGGAGCCACGGGGCGCCCGGCGCAGTCCTGTCTCACACCCTCATCAGGAGACTTTCGGGGCCACGAGTCTTCCCTTCCTCCCTCTCCTAGTTTTCCAAACTTAACACCTACCGTTTCTCTGAACTTTCAGTGAAACTGAACCTGTCAAAATCTTTTTGAATAAACGAACCCACACTAGAAATATTTCCTGGACACGTCATCACGGCCAAGAAGATGGGAAGAACTTGATAAGTTGTTGGAACTTAGCAGTGCCTCTGACTTGGGGCGGAACTGATGGTCTGGGGTGGGGAGCCCAGGAGTGGACGTAATCTGAGGGTGTCAGTCTCCTTGCACCTCCCGGGAGCACCCTGATTCCCCGTCCTCGGGACTCTGCACATCCAGGGAGCACCCCATCCCTGCCCTCGGGACTCTGCACATCAGGGAGCACCCCTACCCCCGTCCTCAGGACTCTGCACATCAGGGAGCACCCCAGCCCTGCTCTCGGGATTCTGCACATCCAGGGAGCACTCCTGGTTGGAAGCTGTGGGCTCTGGGAGACCTGTGGGGGTGAGTTTGATTCTTTTCAGGACCTTGCCTGTCTGGTGCTGCTTGACATTAGCCCTGGGCACGCTGGCTGATTCCAGTCAACACTGTGGGGCAGGCCTCCGGAGGTCTGATGTTTTCCTCCCCAGAGAAACCCTAACTTTTCTTTGTGTCTCTTTGGGACCTTTGATTTCTCTGTAAAATGTAAGTGGTGTTCGTGATGCTTCGAGTGCCTGATGGGGAAGATGCCTGGTCGACAGCAACCCCAGAGGACCACAGCGCCTCAGGGACTTCTGGGTGCGTGTCCCCGTGCATCCCCGTGCTCACTCAGAACCCGCGGGCCCCCCGCTGCCCCCCCTTGCGTACTGCACCTGCACCTTCACCTTGGCCCTGAAATGCCCATGCGTCCTTCAGAAATGGCTTTACTCCCCAGCAAGAACTTTCCACTCCCTTCCCTTGTGGTTAAGGCGTTTCTCTCCACTCTGTAATTACAGGTGTGAATTTCATAATTTTGTCAAAAGAAGATTCTTTCCTCGGCATCCTTGATTTGTGGCTTTACTGACATAGCCATGAGCTGATTTTTATTTGTCTTTTTGCAACTGTTCAGAACACTGGGCTTTAGGGAGCCAGGTGAGGGGGGAATTATGCCTTAGTCCTTGCTTCTGGACGGCACTGTCGAAAAGCACTGTCCTCAGAGATAGGAACTCTGTCAGCTGCCATTGGCCCCGCACACTGGGCCCTCGGGAACTCACAGCCGCTGTGCAAAGGAGCCCCTGAATTTCAAATCCTCCCTAACTTTGATTAATTTCAACATGCATGCTGCCCATGGCTGAGGGTTTCAGGGGTGGGTGGTGCGGCCCTAGAGGAGCGTGTGCTGCGTGTCCCCGAGGTCCTGGGCCCTAGAGGAGCCCGTGCTGCGTGTCCCCGAGGTCCTGGGCCCTAGAGGAGCCCGTGCTGCGTGTCCCCGAGGTCCTGGGCCCTAGAGGAGCGTGTGCTGCGTGTCCCCGAGG
>PISW01016013.1:0-14824 GCA_004023785.1 Mungos mungo
GGTGGGGAGGTCTCCTGGGGGAGGGGACCGTCACCTGACTCTGTGGGGCCATTGGTGTTTAGGAAAGATCAGAATGAGGGTGAACAACTTCTATTTTAAAACATTCACAAAGAGGGGCAGCTGGGCGGCTCAGTCAGTTGAACATCCAACTCTCGATTTCGGTTTCAGCTCAGGGCTCAGATCACGATCTCACGGTTCGTGAGCCTGAGCCCCACCTGGGACTCTGCTTGAGAGTCTCTCCCTGCCCCTCCCCCACTCGTGCTCTCTTGCACACGCGCTCGCTCGCTCGCTCTCAAGATACATAAACTTTACAGTAAATAAACACATAGATAAAACATTCACAAGTAACTTCCAAACTATGAAGACAGAAAACACATCAATCTGTAACATTGGATGGGAAAGAAACTGCAAATTGGCAAACACGGCCCCGGCACAGACGGCCCCAAGCACACACCACCCCCGCCTTCACCTCTGAATAAAGGTCTGGGCCGCCAGGAGAGGGATGTCGGGAACATCGATGTCCTCGTCATTAGAGGAGGTGACGGTCCCATTGTCGATATTGATCAGAACTAAACCATCTGCCTCCTGAAAGCGTGCAGAGATTGATGTAAGAATCTGAGCTCGTGGGCTCCTCGGGAAACACAGAAACATTTGCATCCACCGCGATAGGGAAGTGATTAAATCCCCGTATGTACCAGGCACCCAGAGCCTTACGCTGTCTCCAGCCGAGAACGCAGGCTGGACCCCGCGTTGTGCTAACGGGCACCACCTGATCAGACGCGCCTCAGTCTGAGTCAGCATTCCAGAGTCCTTATCAGGCGTTCACCTGCTCTGGTGCAAACACGGTGCGGGCCACTTCAGGAGCCTGGAGAGAACTTTCCAGAACTCCACCCCTCGCAGGACTGGAGTGAGGGTGGGGTCCCGGGCTCTGTGACCACACACACTTGGAGTTTCTGAGTTACTTGGAAGGCCGTATCTGGGACAAGACACACACACACCGGAGCCACGCGCCGGGGTCCCGGATTCCCGGAACGCGGGTCGGGTGACTTGCTCGGCCCGCAGGAAGCCGTCCAGACAGGGAACGCTAAACGCAGGGTGGACAGCACAGCCTGCCGTGAGCAGTGACACGGGCCACGGCACAGACAGGTGACCGCCACAGGACCGATGCCAAGACCCCAGCCCCGTGGAGGAAAACGTCCAGACCCAAACACGCTTTTCAGGCAAGAGCTCTGCTTGTCTCGAAACCTTCCAGAACACGGAAGTCCCTGAATGGTCACTGACATGTCAGGTCAACGTGCCAACAGTGTCCCCCTGAAGGGTCTGAAACACGATGGCCTTTTCCCTAGTGACTGAAAAAGGAAACACATCTTAACTTCCGAGCATGGACTTCTTTTCTTCCTATTTGCAAGGCAGACGGGGTGACGTCTTCCCCGTTCCTTCCATGAAGGCCTGAGTGGCCTTTTCCCAAAGTGCGTTTGTCACCTGGTGACTCACTGGCTTTGGCAAGAACGTGGCGAGGACCCGGCTCCTCCCTGGGCTGAACACAGCACCTGCCACCTTCCTGGGATTTGCTGGAAAACGCCCCACGTAAAGCAGGGCGGCGGGGCCCCACCTGACGGGGGCTGGAGACAGGGAGGGGCGCGTGGCGTCGCCCCGCCCGTCCTCCGTGTCTGCGCACGCCCAGAAACGCCCAGGACGGAGAGCCACGGAGAGCCTCCGCGAGCAGACGGCCGGGAAGCACACGCAAGGCGCTCACGTCATTAGTCCTGGGGAGCCCACGTCACGGCCACAGTGAGACGCCGCCGCACGCTCGCCGGGGTGGCTACAACGGCCAGACGCAGGGCAGGTGGTGACAGGGGTTGAAATCGGAGCTGCGCACACAGCCTGGCCTCTTTTCGAAGGCCAGTCGGTTAGCGTGTGACCAGCCTCCCCAGCCTCCGCGGCGTGCGCCCGGGCCGCGAGCAAGCACGGGGCCACGCCAAGGCCGCACACGGACCTTCACAGCCGTCAAAGGAGAAACGACATGTGCACCAGCCAAGGAGGGGTGAGCGGACCGTGGTGACGCCCACACAAGGGGGCCTGTCTTGCGGCAAGAACCACCCCAGGCTCCGGGTGACAGCACGGATGAGCCTGACACCGCCGCGCGGGGCGAGGGGAGCCACGGAAGGCCACGCGTGGACATAAAGCCACGCGGAAGGAACAGGCGACTCCACGGAGCCAGGAAGCAGGTGGCGGTGGCCAGGGGCAGGGAGGGCGGTGGGGGGTGATGCTGGGGTGCACGGGCTTCTCCACGGGGGATGCAAGGTCCAAGATTAGCTGGCCCAGCTCTGTAAACACGGAACTGTGCACGGTCATCGGTAAACCTCGTGGCAGATGAATTTTATCTGAATAAAGGTGTTTTAAGAAACTTAACTTGTTCTGCCTCCTGACGAAATCACGATGTTCATTCCAAACCCGTGAGTTAGCTCACCTAACGTACGTTATTATGCCCTTACTGTATGTCAAGTCCTGTCCTAGTGGCTCCTTTGACCCTGGCCCTAATCACGAGGCCAGCACACTGAGAGTCGTCTACGGCCAGAACATGGAAGGGCTTCACGCTCAGCCACGGGCCAGGCACAGCGAGTGAACAGTCAGCGGACCCAGCAGGGCCGTGTGCGTGCTAACACTGTAGACACCGCCGCCAACACCGTGACCACCTCCTACACCGTGAACACCCCACTACCTACACCGTGACCACTGCTGCTATCACCATGAACACACCACTGCCTACACCACGAATACCCATCACCTACACCGCAAACACCACCGCTAACACCGTGAACACATCACCACCTACACCATGAACACGCCATCATCTACACCGTGACCACCACTAACACTATGAACACACCACTGCCTACACCGTGAGCACCCACCACCAACACCGTGAACATCCACCGTGAACACCCCCCACTAACACTGTGAACACACCACCACCACAATCGAGAACACCCACTGCCGACACTGTGAACACACTACCGTCTACACCGTGAACACCACACCACGTGTACAGGCACCTTCCGGCAAGAGTGGCCGCGGCGTTCACGCGGCAGTTGTGCGGGGGCTGTGGTCTGCGTAGCCCAGTCACGTGCCAGAAAGGGGATGGGCCTCGCCCAGCACCCTGCCTGTGAGGACTTGACCACCTCAGAGGCGAGGAAACTGAGGCACAGAGAGGCTGGCACCTCACCGGACGCCGCAACACCAGAAGGCAGCCAAGGGTGCCTGCGCTCTCCTCGCTGGACCGCCGGGAAGCCCTTGAGCCCCGGGGAATTAAGAGGCTCCAAAGTGACACGAGGTCCCAGGACCCAGGATACCGCGGCCCTGACTTCACCCTGAGGTCCACGGGGGGACGGCACTCTGCGTGTGCGGCGCCCGGAGCACGCCCCGGTGACGGGGGCACCCGCCACCCCCACCCTCCGTGGCCCCCGGGCGAGGCCTGACCTTGCTGACTTCGTGGAAGTGGTCCAGGTGGCAGCCCATGAGGAAGGACGTGGGCGCCATGAGGAAGTCCAGCATCTGGCGCGACAGGACGGGCACCAGCGTGTGCTGCCACTGCAGGGGGTGCAGGTAGGCCAGGAGGCACTCGGCGACCAGGGGCAGCAGCGCCCAGC
This sequence comes from Mungos mungo, assembly GCA_004023785.1. Taxonomy (NCBI): domain Eukaryota; kingdom Metazoa; phylum Chordata; class Mammalia; order Carnivora; family Herpestidae; genus Mungos; species Mungos mungo. The sequence goes on from PISW01016013.1 coordinate 3,651, forward strand.
TGGACGAGAAGAGCACCACCCGCCGCTCCGTCAGCAGGCACGCCAGGATCTGGGGGGACCGGCCGGGCCGTCAGCACCCCCCCGCCTTCCCTGCCCCCCCCCAGCTCGCCAAACCAAAGCCCCTGCGGCCCGCGAACGGCATGCACGGTGCTGACTGTCCCGAAGCGAAACAGCGAGTCTTTCCAGGGCTCGCGGGACCCCCCGCTCCACACGACGGCGGCCCGGGTGCTGGGGACCCTGGGCCTGGGGGGCGCGTACCTGCAGCACCTTCTCCGGCCGGAAGCACAGCAGCGGCAGGTGCAGGTCCAGGTCGATGAGGGGGCTCTCGGGGTCCGCGCGGGCCGGGAGCACGATCTGCAGCGGCTTCATGTGGAACACCTGCGGGGGCGACGGTCCCCGTGAGCCCGGAGCCGCTCCCGCTGGGGCCCCGAGTGTCCGCGCCAGGGTGCGCACTGGGGGCGCCCCGCCGTCACCTCACATGTCACCGAGTACCAAAGCTGCCCAGCGACAGAACCGCCGCTAGAGGCTCACTGGTCTTTTCCAGCCACACTGCCTTCAACCCTCTCGTTAATCAGCCAAGTGTCCGCTGGCAGCGACGGACGGACGCCCGGCCGGCCGCCCGGTCCGCCCGAGTTCTAAGTCAGGCGCCTCCGGGTTAATCCTGGCTGCTGCACGCCTCTCTGGTCACTCGGGGGACGGCAGATCACGGGACCTCTCCGAGTCTTCCACCTAGCCGCCAGAGGTCCTTGAGGACCGGGCACCAAGACGCCGTGGAGAAAGACTGCTTTTCCCGGGGACGTTATTCTAAAACAACACCTCAGTTCAAGTCCCTTCTTTGTTCACGGACACGGTAGATGAAGGGGGACAAGTTCGGCCCTGACCGTGGGTGTCGGCTCCGGGGGGGTGCCTGGGAGACGCTGGGGTCACCCGCACCCCCGCAGCCCCGCGAACACACAGAACACAGAGACCAGAGTGTGAGCGGCGGCGGGAGAGCGCAGGGAGAGGAGCATGAGACTGGAGGACAGAGAAGTTCCAAGCAGGTAAAGCATGGAAGGTGACAGACGGAGCAGCACAGGGGACCAGGTGGCAAAGAAGGTTCCAGAACAAACGTCCAGCGTCCACACTTCCCGCAGCGAGCTGTCGTGCTGCGGTGATAAGTGAACACTCGTGTGAAAAACCCGCGGACAAGCGAGGACTACGTGCTGGGGCTCCTGCACCGCCGCCCCATCCCCGTCTGCCTTCTTGTCGCCGACTGCTCCACGGACGCAAAACGCGGGACTCGTGTGGACGGTCAGCATCCTCTTTATGCGAAACAAGGGAAAGCAGAGGTAAATGCTCCGAGTCGTGGGGGCACCTGTGTGGCTCAGCTGGTGGAGCAGCCGACTCTTGGTTTTAGCCCAGGTCACGGTCTCACCGTTTGCGGGTTTGAGCCCCACATGAGGGTCGCTCACGCTGATGGTGCAGAACCTGCTTGGGATTCTCTCTTCTCACCCTCTCTCTCTGCACCTCCCCTCTTGCGCTCTCTCTTTCAAAATAAATAAACTTCCTTAAAATTTTTTAATTGTTTTTATTTATTTTAGAGAGAGAAAGAGAAAGAGAGAGAGACAGCATGAGCAGGGAAGGGTCAGAGAGAGAGGGAGACACAGAATGTGAAGACAGGCTCCAGGCTCTGAGCTGTCAGCACAGAGCCCAATGCGGGGCTCGAACCCACGAACCGCGAGATCATGACTGAGTGGAAGTCGCCTGCTTAACTGACTGAGCCACCCAGGTGCCCCAATAAACTTATTTTTAAAGATGCTCTAAGTCGCAATGAACTTCTAATAATTGTAAAAACCCCTCAATATTTCAAAAAATCACCGTGTCAGGCAGCTTCCCAGCTAGAGAGAGAAACTGCACACAAACGCCGGGGACTCTACCAGAGACGCCGCGCAGGCCTTGGGACGCGTCCGCTGCGGCAGTGACCGCCCGCACGCGGGACCCACCCCCGGGGCGCTGGGTGCCGTCGCCCCCCACCCCCAGGTGAAGGCACCGCGGGGGGGGGGGGGACGGAGATCTCGGGTAAGGGCTCTCCGGACTCCAGCGTGACTGGGGCCCCAGAGAAAGCACACACACACAGCAACGCCGGAGGGAGTCGAGTACGGCGGGAGGGAAAATACACGTGCGCTCCCAGGAGCGGCCGTGAGCCGTGAGCCCGTGGACTCAGACCCGCTGGCGGGCCCAGGGCCGCGGGGCTCCCGGGGGCTGTGCTGCGCTCGGGCCAGCGGTCCCGGTGCCGTCCGAGAAAGGACACCGACCAGACAGGACCCAGCCCCAGAGGAACGGGAAACCGCGCCCGGGCCCAGACGCTCAGCTCAAAGCACAAGGACTACAGCGCCCGACCACATGCTGCGGAGCCTCTCGGTGGACGCCCGTGCGCGGTGGGTTCTGGAAACACGGCGGAATCGGCTCCCGGCCTCAACTGACCCCTCGCATCTCCCCAGAACTAGAAACAGCCACGGTGCCACAACATGCCCTAAGACGGGTCAGGGCCCCCGAGCTGGAAGGACTCCAGGGGCGCGTCACAGGGCCAAGCCCGCCCCCAAGTCAGCTCGTCCTGACGAATGCGTGGAAACCCAGACGCAGATCCGAACCCCAAACGCTACTGGCTGACGCCTCGCTCCTCGGCCGTGGGGGCACCAGGAGCCAGCACGGGGCCAGCCCTGCACACGCAGCCCTGATCGGGGCCTCCATCCTCCTGCAGCTTGGAGTGCGAGGGAGAAGACGGACACTGACGGAAACACAAGCAGGCACCAGCCCTAACCGCAGCCTGTGCTGAGCTCTGCAGGGAGGGAGCTGGGTGCGGAGAGAGAGGCAGGGGTGGGAGGCCTCCGAGGGGCCGCTCCGAAGCACCTGAGGGCTGAGCAGGAGCTGGAAATCGGACAGCCGCACTTCCAGGAAGAGCACGTGCAAGAGTCCTGGGGGCAGCACCTGTGAGGGACAGAGGGAAACCCGGTGTGGCCGGAGAGCAGTGAGCAAGGGGGTGCGGACACAAGGCAGAGCCAGACGGGGACACAGGGCTGGCTGAAGGCATGCGGCAAGAAACCGCTGTTGGGTTTTCAGCACAGGTCAGAGGCTCGGGGCCCAGAACAGTGTGGTGGCAGGGGACGTGGGCACCGGGAAGCAAATGGTGGGTGCAGGCTGCACGGGGGTGGGCGATGGAGGGCATGCAGGGGTGAGGAGAAGAGACGCAAGCACGACCTGCAGTAAATGTTCTCACGGGGCAGTAAAAGTGGAAAAAAACAAAAACGAAATGATCCAAGATTCCGAGGCACAGAAAACGGGTACAGGTTCTATCTGGACATCACTCATGTTCAAAGGCAGAACGTAATAAACATGGCTAATCCGCAAACGGTTCTGAACTCAGTTCTGTTTGTTACTTAGGTCCTCAGTGCAAACCTGTTGAGTTTATAGAGCAAGAATGTAAACTTTGATGACTTCACTGTCCAATAAAAGATACCAATTATCCACGTAATAAAGACGAGTACCCGGCAAACACCAAGTACCCAATAAATGTTCCCTACAAAGGTCTCTGGGGGATTATAGCAAGACATTCGGGCAGCCTGCTCGGTCCCGGGCCTGGAGCCCATCTGGCAGGATTCCCCCTCCAACCCCCCGCAGACCACCAGGCTTAGGTTGATATTAAAAATGTACATTTTAAGTTTATAACCACATTTCCTGCTAAGTAAAACTGAGTTTTCAACCGTGAATAATAATCAAGATGTAGAGAACTGAGATTTGTCTGTATAATCTTCCAGAAGGGACTGAGTGAAACAGAGTCAACATGTATGATCCACTTCGAGATGCTCATCGGACAGACAGCTGCCTGTTTAAATGCAAGGAGGCAGGGCGCCCGGGTGGCTCAGTGGGTTAAGCGTCCGACTCCGGCTCAGGTCATGATCTCAGGGTTTGTGAGTTCAAGCCCCACATCAGGCTCTGTGCTGACAGCTCGGAGCCTGGAGCTGCTTCTGTGTCTCCCTCTCCCTCTGACCCTCCCAAATAAAATAAACATTAAAAAAAATGGCATAACAGAATGATTCTGTAAGAACTTGAGAAGCATAATTTACACGCGCTAAAACGTAAGCAAGAGCTTAAAACATTTAAACCGTCTCCGTCATGTTACTGTTCTATTTGCAAAACGACAAGACATAAAAATTCCAGGTGTAATTACCAAATGAAGTGGTCCAGGTGGCGGGCTAGGTATTAGGGACAGCTTTGCAGCAAAATTTTTTATATGATTGTCAACTTCAAAATCTTTACAGCACTTCAGATGCGTCAATAAACTAAAAATAAAATAAAATAAAATCACAAAGTAAGTATGAGCATCCAATGGTCATCCTTAGCACTTCTAATCAAAGCTAAAGCGTCCGCCAGGGCCAGCACCTCCAGACCTTTCCAGCAACAGGGGGCTAACCTGGATGTCAGACGGCAGGGCGCGGCTGCCCGGGAGGGGGCACAAGGGAGTTGTGGCATTTTGGGGGGCGGGGGGCTGGCGTGTTGTTTCTTGGTGTGGGTGTGTTTTCCTTCGTGCGTTTTTCTAGGTGTCATACTTCAGCAGGGAACAGACATCTCAAAGGAAAGAGCCTGACAAAGTTGGTCTCCCAAACGCACCCTGACTTCTGAAGCACAGCAGGTCCCTGCACGACGCGGGGGTCGAAGGCGCCGACCCGCCACGCAGCTGAAAACCCGCGTTAACTTGACTCCCCGGAAACAGCTGACGGCCCACTGCTGACGAGGACATGAATGATTGATTAACGTATTTGCATGTTATGTGCCTAAGTGCTGCACCCTTAAATAAAGCGAGCTGGAGAAGCAGAAAACGGTTTTAAGCAAATCACAAGGAAGAGAAGACACATTTAGAGGACTGTACTGTATTTGTCAAAAAAAAAAAAAGTGTGTACGTGGACCTCCCTGGTTCAAACCCAGTTGGTCAAGGCTCGGCTGCAGGTGATTTCAACATAAAACGGACCAGCGGGTGCCTGGGGCAGAGGGCCGGCAAGTGACCACAGGGCACGAGGGAGCTTTGGGGGGCAGTGACCAGGTTCTGTGTCTTAAATGTGGTGTCGACGTTTACCACAATACAGCCAACCGCCCCCGGACGCCCTGCCTCAGTCCCCTGGGCAGACCCGGCCCGGCCCAACGCCAGGGCCCACGCATGCCCAGCGACCCAAGGGCTCCGCCTCTAAGTAACAACTAACAGCTCTTCCTGGAGTCCGTGTCAGGATTTGGAGATCATTCAATATTCCTCATCGGGGCGCCTGGGGGGCTCAGTCGGTTGAGCGTCTGACTTCGCTCAGGTCACGATCTCAAGGCTCGTGAGTTCGAGCCCCACGTCAGGCTCTCTGCCATCAGAGGAGCCTACTTCAGATCCTCTGGCCCCGTCTCTCTCTGCCCCTCCTGAGCCCATCTTTTCTCTTTCTCTCTCTCAATAAATAAATTTTTGGGGGGCGCCTGGGTGGCTCAGTGGGTTAAGCCTCCGACTTCAGTTCAGGTCATGATCTCACGTTTGTGGGTTCGAGCCTCGCGTTGGGCTCTGTGCTGACAGCTCAGAGCCTGGAGCTGCTTCAGATTCTGGGTCTCCCTGTCTCTCTGCCCCTTCCCGCTCATGCTCTGTCTCCTTCTGTCTCAAAAATAAACATTAAAAATTTTTTATATAAGTAAATAAGTTTTTTAAAAAATATGTGAGAAACAAAGTCATGGCTTCCCCAGGAGTCTGGGACCTGCCGGGCGGCTGGCGGGTGTGACGACAGAAGGGGACCCTCTGTCTTAACCGAACCACCGCCTGGGCCAAGACTGCACCTGGTGAGGACGAGACGGCCGGCGCCCCCCGTGCCCGCGCCACACTCGGCCCTGCGGGCGGCCCGCACGCGCCACGCACCGCTCTCTGGACTTTTCAGAAAGTCTCTACGTCCTCAGGCTTTCTCAACATCAGCACTAAGACAGTTAACGCTTCCACCCCCAAGACGGATAATTTTTAAAATGGCAACGAACTCAACAGGACTGACGGCAGCCTCCTGCTTTTCCCAGATAGCTGGGGCGGGGCTTTTCCTCACATGCCAAACACCAAATCCTATTAATTTTACTTCCAACAGTTTGGCTTCATCCTCCCTCGTCTGGCAGGCCTTGCCCACATGGCAGCATTTCCAGGAGCATCTGGAAGCTCCAGGTGCTCCCCGGGCCAAACTGGGGCTCGCCCACTGCCCACCAGTGCCGGGGGCGGCCCCGCGGACAAGCAGACCCCCAGGGGCTCCCCAGGACAGGCAGGGGGCTCCCCAGGACAGGGGAGGGGCTCCCCAGGACAGGCAGGGGCTCCCCAGGACGGGGGTCTCACCAGGACAGGGGTCTCCCCAGGATAGGCAGGGGGTCTCCCCAGGACAGGGGTCTCCCCAGGACGGGGGGTCTCCCCAGGACAGGGGGTCTCCCCAGGACGGGGGTCTCACCAGGACAGGCAGTCCTTGAAGGCGGTGTAATAGGGGAACCTGGAGACCACGCACACCGCAAAGGGCACGAAGCAGCCGGCCGCACCAGCGCTCGGCCTGACCGGCTCCCAGTTCATCTTGCCATTGTAGAAACAGGACTCGTCCTGCAGAGGAAGCCACAGGAGCCCGTCACGTCTCGGCCCGGCCGTCCTGGCGTCACCCTCAGCAGCGCTGGTGCCGGCAGACGGAGGCAAGAAGCAGGGGCCAGACGGCCTCCTCCCCCTCCACCACCGGCCGCTGCTCCCTCCGGGGTCCTTGCGAGTCCCAGCCAGCGCGGACGGGGCCCCTGGTGCCTGTCGGGTGACTGAGGTGACCGAGACGGTGAGACAGGCCCCTGCCTCGGGGGGGAAGGGACGTGCAGTAAGAACACGGTAGACACAGAAGTGGCCATGGCTCCACTTAAAAATGGGGACAAACGCAGCATTTGAACATTGTGTATGTGCGTGGGGGCGGGGGGCTAGCATCCAGATTCCGGAAGGAACAGACCACCGCGAAGCCGGCGAGCGGCACATCGTGGGGCCACAGCCCGGGCCCCCGGGGAGGGCTGCTTGGGGTTGACTGATTTTGAGCGAGAGCGCGAGCGCGAGCGCGTGTGCACCACAGCGGGGGAGGGGCGGGGGGGTGGGGTCCAGGCAGGCTCCACCAGAAGCCAGTGCAGAGCCCAATGTGGGGTTCCAGCCCACGACCCTACGAACATGACCTGAGCCGAAGTCAAGAGTCGGACATGTAACCAATGAGCCACCCAGGCGCCCCTGTTTGGGCAGAGGGGTGTGATGAGGCCCTCACTCTGGGGCCTTGTGAAGGGAGCCGGGGGGCAGGGGCCGTGGCCTATCTGCCCCTCCACACTGCTGCTCCCAAGTCAGTGTGCTGTGGGTCCCCAGGCAGGTCACTTCACCTCTCTGGGCCACTGTCTGCTCAATGGGGATGACGCTGGGAGTTCCCCACCTCGCTGGCCGCGGAGCAGATTAAAGGACAGACTGCATAGGAGGCTCACGCCTGGCGCCAGGCTGCACACACACGGGCGGCTGGCATGTTAGGGCACTCCGGGAGGGGCTGGGGTTCAGGGGAAGACAGGAGCGCAGGGCAGGGCCTGGGTGGTCACGGGATACACGGTGAGGGCGGGACTCAGCCCGAAACGAGGCAGGCAGGGGGAGTGAGGCTGGGGTTCAGGGGAAGACAGGAGCGCAGGGCAGGGCCTGGGTGGTCACTGGATACACGGTGAGGGCGGGGCTCAGCCCGAAACGAGGCGGGCAGGGGGAGAGAGTCACGTGCCGAGTGCACAGCGGCCACCACCTTCTAAAAACGCACTTAGGGGCGCCTGGGGGCTCCGGCGGTTGAGCGTCCGGCTTCGGCTCAGTCATGAGCTCACGGTTCGTGGGGTCAAGCCCCGCATCGGGCTCTGTGCTGACAGCTCGAGCCCGGAGCCTGTTTGATTCTGAGTCTCCCTCTCTCTCTGACCCTCCCCTGCTCGAGCTGTCTCTCTCTGTCTCTCAAAAACAAATAAAAAAACATAAAAAAAAAATTTTTTTTAATGTATTTAACAGCGGCACCGCCAGGCAGGGGCAGGCACCCGGCTCCCTTCTCGTCTTTCCCCCCCCAACCTGACACGGGCAGGCCAGGCCAGCGGCGCGGCCCCCACACGCACGACCGCGGGAGATCCCGGGTCTGGGAGCGGAGCCGTGCGCTCAGAGCGGCACCAGGGGCTGGCCCCATGCGGTGCTGGAGCACGTCGGGGGGTCGAGCGGCTCCCCAGGCCCAAAGGGACTGAGCCCGGCGGTTGTGCCGACGCCTCCCCACGCCCAGGGAAACAGACGTGAGGATAATTCTGCCAAAATAACAGGGGAGAACGGCCCTGGCAGCCACCTCCCTCCCTGTGTGGAGTCCACGGGCCGCCCCTGCTGCTGGAGACCCTCTGGACATGGGCAGCTGAGGCCCCTGTGTCTTCAGGTCCGTGGCGGGCCCCACGAGCTCCCGGAGGCCAGCCGGCAGGCGCACGGTGGCCCTGCCCACGCTCCTGTGGCCACGCCCGTCGCCCTGCACTGCGGGCGAGGGGCAGACGCAACGCACGAGTCCGTCAGCAGCCACGCGGGAAGCCAGCTGAAGTGGGCACACGCTGCCCCGCACAGGCCCCGCCACGGGGACAGGACTGGGGCTCCCACGTGGCTGGACTCTGAAAACGACACACTGAGTGACAGCAGCAGGACAAAAGCCACATGCACGGCGAGTCCGGACACAAGGTGTCCGGAGCAGGCACGTCCACGGGGGCAGGAAGCAGACGAGTGGCAGGGGGGGCTGGGGTGACTTCCGGGTGAGCGGGAGGCACTGCACTGAGAGCGTGCTCAGTGCCACGGATTCCTGTACGTGACGGACACGTGCTGTGTCTCCACAGTCACCAACACGTAGACCCGGCTGGGGAGGGCTCGAGGGGTCACGTACGCGCAGGGGCCGGTAGTACTGGGCAACCACGCCGTACGTCCTGTCCCCACAGACGTCGGTCAGCACCAGAAAGTGCACGGAGTCCTCCTTCGGCTCGGAGGCCACACACACGCCGCCTGCGGATGGAGAGGAGATCTTGTCACGGCCCCGGGTCACCCGGCTCAGGGCTGGGCCGCCTGCCAGCGCGCTTCCCCGCCTCCGGGACGGGCCTTTCCCCTACCCGGTGAGGCTCTGAGGCCAAGATCGCTACCTCCGGGGGTCAGTCCTTCCACACGCGCCCCCCTCTCTGCCGCCCCCCGTGCTCTGCAGAATGTAGCAAACAACACGGGGTGCGCCTGCGGGAGCCGACGGTCTCCTGAGCACGGCAGCGGCTGGGGGGCCCGGGTGTACCCCCGAGACCCGGAGACAGCGCCCCTCTCCCGGTGGACACTACCAGTCAGGGAACGGCAGCAAGTCCCGCATCTGCGTTTTCTACAGCCCCTTGGGCGTCTCTCACCGACCACCGGAAAGAACAGAGGCCGCCCACCACCGGGATGCCAGTCTGGGGAAGGGGCACAAGCCCAGGCCGCCAGCCCGGGGGACAGAAAACAGGCGCCACGGGAGCCCGGAGACGCCGCAGGCTGACTGGACGCGATTCTGCCAGCCCGCCGGACGTCTGGAAGACGGGACCGTAGACCCGAGGTGAGGATCCTCAGGCAGCACCTGTAAACCGTGCCACCTGGCAGTTCCGACCCCGCCTCTTCTGAGGTTCGGTTTTCCAAGTGGGGGCAGCACTAAGTGGCCTGTGCACCCTTTAGCTCCGAGACCCCCAAGACTGAGAGAACCCAGTCCCACGGTCTGACCTCCAGGCTGCAGGTCACCAACCCCCTCTGTCCCTCGCTCTAGAGGTGGCTTCTAGAAAGCACCAGCAGTGCGGCCGGGATACCTGGGAAGCAGAGCTGGGGCAGGGCGAGCAGGTCCACGCCATTGGGGACGCCGACGTCTTCAGGAGGCCCCTTCCCGGGCTCGGTTTTGGGCTTCTCCCTCTTCTTTCTGAAGGAGCGCCTTCTGGTCTTGCTGAGGGTCCCACCGTTGGCGCCGGCCACCTGAGAGTCCTCCTTACTGATGAAAGGAGGCACAAAGACGGACAGGACCTCCGGGTCGAGGGAAGAGAGGCTGCTGACCCCCTTCTTCTGGGCCACCTGAAGCGGGCAGAAATAGGAACAGGTCCTTGCTCTGTCGTCTTCGTCTGCGTGCTTCTGTCCCCTCCCCTCTCCCTCTCCCCCTTCCCCCTTGGGCCACCGGCTCCGCCCCCAGGAGCCTGTGCACAGCAAGGAGGGCTGAAGCTGCTGTCAGGGGCCTCTCGTTCAGGCCAGTCACGGCACCAAGGGGCGGTGACACAAAGTGCCCGCTTCAGAGCCGGGTGTCGACAGGCAGACCCAAGTTCAGATCTGGATCTAAGGCTGCATCCAAGCTTCCCGTTCAAGAGGCGAGGCCACAGGTCAAGCGCTCAACCCCCACGCATCAGCGGCCCCCATGCCCTCACAGGCCTGTGAGGAGGGGCCCTGCATGCAATCTGACCAGTACAAACGGGGTACCAACACGGTGTCCCCCGCCAGCCGGGCCGTTCCCCCAGGAGTCCTGTCACCCCTGACCTGGGGCCACTGGCTCCAGAGACAAGACAACACCCTTCCAGTGACCAAATGGTCCCCCAGGGTCTGTACTAGGGGTCATCCAGCCCGAACACTTTGAACATTAACTTGCTACCAGATTTTTTAAAGACCTGTCTTGGGGCGCCTGGGGGGCTCAGTCAGTTAAGCATCTGACTTCAGCTCAGGTCACAATCTCATGGTCTGTGGGTTTGAGCCTCGCATTGGGGTCTGTGCTGTCAGCTCAGAGCCTAGCGCCTACTTCAAATTCTGTGTCTCCCTCTCTCTCTGCCCCTCCCCTGCTCACACTTTGTCTCTCTCTCAAAAGTAAATAAATAAACATTAAAAGAATTTTTTAAAACCCTTCGGTCTTTTCATTTGTCCCTAAAATAATATAAAGAGCACAGGCTGTGCCTTTGATCCCCTTTCTGTCCAGCTGGGAAGCCTGGCAGAGCGCCCAGAGAAGGCTGGCGGGCCGTGAGGGGCAGCGGGGGCCCTGAGGGGACAGCGGGGGACCATGACGGGACAGTGGGGGCCGTGACGGGACAGCGGGGGCCCTGAGGGGACAGTGGGGGCCCTGAGGGGAAAGCGGGGG
>PISW01016014.1:0-14750 GCA_004023785.1 Mungos mungo
TCCCCCTCCCCCTTCAGTCCATGGTTCGTCTCCAGTATTCAATAGTCTCCCTTGATCCGTGTCCCTCACTCATCCCCGCTCTCTTTCCCCCTTCCTCTCCCCATGGTCCCCTGCCAGGCCTGTCCTGTTAGACCTATGAATGCAAACATATGGTATCTATCCTTCTCTGCCTGACTTATTTCGCTTAGCATGACACCCTGAATGGCACACTGGAGCAGATGGAATTGATAGATATATTTAGAACTCTGCATCCTGACGCTAGGGAATTCACTTTCTTCATTTTTGTTCTTGATTCCCTTTCCTCTGGAGATGTGTTGAGGAGGAAATTGCTGCGATTGAGGTCTAGGAAGCTATTTCCTGCTTTCTCCTCTAGGGTTTAATGGTTTTCTGTCTCACATTCAGGTCTTTTATCTATTTCGATTTTATTTTTGTGAATGGTGTAAGAAAGTCGACTAGTTTCATTCTTCTGCATGTTGCTGTCCAGCTCTCCCAACACCACCTGCTGAAGACGCTGTCTCTTTTCCATTGGATACTCTTCCCTTCTTTGTCAAAGATTAATTGGCCATACACTTGTGGGTCCAGTTCTGGGTTCTCTATTCTATTCCATTGGTCTATGTGTCTGTTATTGTGCCAAGACCAAACTGTCTTGATGATGACAGCTTTGTAGTAGAGGTTAAAGTCTGTGATTGTGATGCCTCCCGTTTTGGTTTGCTTCTTCAATATGACTTTGGCTATTCAGGGTCTTTTGTGGTCCCATATGAATTTTAAGATAGTTTGTTCTAGCTTTTAGAAGAATGCTGGTGCAACTTTGTTGGGGATTGCATTGAATGTGTAAATTGCTTTGGGTAATAATGACATTTTCACAAAGTTTATTCTTCCCATCCATAAGCATGGAATGTTTTTGCGTTTCTTTGTGTCTTCTTTAATTTCCTTCATAAGTCTTCTATAGTTTTCAGCATATAGTTCTTTCATGTCTTTGGTAAGGTTGATTCCTAGGTATTTTATGACTTTTCATGCAATTGTGAATGGGATATGTTTCTTTATTTATCTTTCTGTTGCTTCGTTTTTGGTGTATAAGAAAGCAACCAATTTCTGTACATTGATTTTGTGCCCTGCAATTTTACTGAATTCATGGATCAGTTCTAGAAGGCTTCTGGTGGAGTCGATCAGGTTTTTCATGTAGAGTATCATGTCATCTGCGAAAAGTGAAAGTTGGACTTCTTTGCCGATTTTGATGCCCTTTATTTCCTTTTGTTGTCTTATTGCTGATGCTAGGACTTCCAACACTATGTTAAACAACAGTGGTGAGAGTGGACATCCCTGTCGTGTCCCTGATTTCAGGGGGAAAGTTCTCAGTTTTTCCCTATTGAGGATAACAGTAGCTGTGGGCTTTTCATCAATGACGTTTATGATGTTTAAGTAAGTTCCTTCTATCCCGACTTTCTCGTGGGTTTTTATTAAGAATGGATGTTTTACTTTGTCAAATGGTTTCTCTGTGTCTATCCACAGGATCATTTGGCTTTTTTTCTTTCCTTTTGTTAATGTGATGTATCACATTGATGGATTTGCGAATATTGATCCAGCCTTGTAACACAGGAATAAATCCCACTTGATCTTAATAGATAATTCTTTTTATATGTTGTTGAATTCGATTTGCTAGTATCTTGTTGAGTATTATTGCATCCGTATTCATTAAGGAATTTGGCCTCTAGTTCTCTTTTTTTGTTGGGTCTCTGTCTGGGTTAGGAATCAAAGTGATATGTGTTTGTAGAATGAGTCTGGAAGTCGTCCTTCCATTTCTATTTTTTGGAATATCTTGAGAAGGATCGGTGTTAACTCTGCTTTAAATGTCTGGTAGAATTCCCCTGGGGATCCATCCAGCCCTGTGAGATTCATTGGGAGATTTTTGATGACTGATTCGATTTCTTCACTGGTTATGGGTCTCTTCAGATTTCTATCTCTTCCCCTTTGAATTTGGTAGTGCATGTGCATTTAGGAATTTGTCCATTTCTTCTAGATTGTCCAGTTTGTTTGCATATAATTTTTCATAGTAGTCTCTGATGGCTGCTTGTATTTCTGAGGGCTCTCTTATAATAAATCCATTTTCCTTCATGATTTTGTCTATTTGAGTGCTCTCTCTTTTCTTTCTAGGAGCCTAGCTAGATAGAGGTTTATCAAATTTTTTTTTCAAAAAACCAACTCTTGGATTCATTGATCTGTTCAATTGTCTTTGTGGATTCTATCTTGTTTAATTATGCCCTGATCTTTAATTTTTCTCTTCTTTGGCTGGGTTTCAGGGGCTCTTGCTATTCTCTTTCTAGTTTCCTTAGGTGCTCTGTTAGGTTTTGAGTTTGAGCTTTTTCTACTTTGTTGAAATAAGCCTGGATTGCAATGAACTTTCCTCTTAGGACTGCCTTTGCTGCATCCCAGAGAGATTGGATTGTCGTATTTTCATTTTCATTTGTTTCCGTACATTTTTAAGTTTCCTCTCTAATTGCCTGGTTCGCCCAATCATTCTTCTGTAGGGTAGTTTTTAACCTCCACACTTTTGGAGGTGTTCTAGACTTCTCCTGTGGTTGATTTCAAGTTTCATAGCATTGTGATCTGAAAGTGTGCATGGTATGATCGCAATTCTTTTGTATTTATGGAGGGCTATTTTATGACCCAGTATGTGATCAATCTTGGAGAACGTGTTATGTGCACTCGAGAAGAAAGTGAATTCCCTAGTTTCAGGATGCAGATTTCTAAATATATCTATTAATTCTATCTGCTCCATTAGGTCCCTTGTTTCTTTAGTGATTTTTTGTCTGGTTGACCTATCTATTGTTGTAAGTGGGGTATTACAGTCCCCTGCAATTAGCACATTCTTATCAATAAGTTTGCTTCTATTTGTGATTAGTTGTTTTATGTATAAATGTTTATAATTGTTAGCTCTTTCTGATGGGGAGACCCTGTAATTATTATATAATGTCCTTCTTCATCTTTTGTTACTGCCTTTATTTTAAAGTCCAGTTTGTTCGATATAAGTATGGCTACTCCAGCTTTCTTTTGGCGTCCAGTCGCATGGTAGATGCGACGTGTCTTCAGGTCTAAGGTGAGTCTCGTACAACAAATGGATGGATTTTGGTTTTTGATCCATTCTGCTACCCTGTGTAGTTGACTAGAGCATTCAGTCCATTGACATTCAGTGTTGTTATTGAAAAATGTGGATTTAGATTCATTGTGTTCCCTTTAGAGTCCATGTTTGTGGTGATGTCTCTGGTACCTTATATTCCTGGCTACATTTCCCTCATAGAGGCCCTCTTAGGATTTCTTGTAGGGCTGGTTTGGTGGTGATCAATTCTCTCAACTTTTGTTTATTTGGGAAACCTTTATCTCTCCTACTCTTTTGAATGACAGGCTCGCTGGATAAAGAATTCTTGGTTGCATATTCTTCCTGTTCATCACATTGAATATTTCCTGCCATTCCTTTCTGGCCTGCCAAGTTTCAGTAGATAGGTCTGTAACCACTCTGATAGGTTTCCCTTTGTATGTTATGGCCCTTTTATCCCTTGCTGTTTTCAGAATTCTCTTTATCTTTATATTTTGCCAGTTTCACTATGATATGTCGTGCTGAATGTTGGTTTACATTAAGTCTCAGGGGAGTTGGGTATGTCTCTTGAATTTCAATGTCTTTCTCTTTTCCCTGATTGGGAAAAGTTTCATGTATAATTTGGTCCTCCCCTTCAGGACCTCTGTCTTTATCTTCCTCTTCAGAAACTCCTATGATAGGGACATTGTTCTGTTTGATTGTATCACTCAGGTCTCTGATTCTCCTTTCATGCTCCTGTATCAATTTATCTCTGTTTCTCAGCCTCTTTTGCTATAACTGTGTCTTTTAATTCACCTAGTCTCCTCTCTGCTTCTTCAATCCGTGCAGCGGTAGCCACCATTTTATTATTCATCTCATTTATAGCCTTTTTAAACTTGTGACAGGTATTTTGAAGGTCCCTAGTCTGTGTATCAATAGCTTCTCTTATGGTTTTTTCAAGCTCAGCGATTAATTTTATGACAATTATTCTAAATTCTTGTTCAGTTAGTTGTTTATGTCTGTTTTGAGCCGTTCTGTAGCTGTGATTTCTTCCAGGAGTTTCTTTAGAGGAGAGTTCTTTCGTTTCGTCATTTTGGCTAGCTTTCTGTCTCTTGTGAGTTTTAAAAGTTCGTTCTGCACTGTGCGCCTATTAGTATTTCTCTATTGAAGGAGACTCTTCGACTGTCTAGCGCCTGTCATTTCAGGACATGTTCTTTTAATGGTGTCTCTCGGTTTCCCTTGTTATGCCTCTGATTAATTTATTTCCCTACTCAGCGATATTTGGGACTTTCCACTATGTGTGCTTTGGATTGCTTCTTGAGGTAGCCTCAGGCATCCATGAGACTGCTGTCGATTAGGGGTCTGTGCACACAACTCCGTTCTTGGAGATCAAAAAGCTGTGGCTTTTAATTCTTCTCAGTTTGATAATTGCAGGCAGACAGAAGTAATGGTGCTTCTTACTTCTCCGCCATCTTGCCGCTCCCCTCTTTTGCTATTATTTTTTGAGGGTATTTGCATCTATGTTCATGAAAGATATTGACTTGTAGTTCTCTTTTTTAGTAGTGTCTTTCTCAGGTTTTGGAATTAGAGTAATGCTGGCTTCATAAAATGCATTGGAAAGTTTTCCTTCCTCTTCTATTTGTTTGGAATAGTTTAAGAAGAATAGGTATGGGACTCCTGGGTGGCTCAGTCGGTTAGGCATCTGACTTCAGCTCAGGTCATGATTTCACAGTCCACAGTCTGTGGGTTCGAGCCCCATGTAAGGCTCTGTGCTGACAGCTCAGAGCCTGGAGCCTGCTTCAATTTCTGTGTCTCCTTCTCTCTCCCCTGCTTGTGCTCTGCCTCTCTCCCTCTAAAAAATAAATAAACATTAAAAAATGTTGAAGAAGAAGAAGAAGAAGATGACGACGACGACGAAGAAGAATTAATGTTTTTTTTAATATTTGGTAGAATTCACTTATGAAGCTGTATGTTCCTGGACTTGTTCTTTGAGAGGTTTTGATTACTGCTTCAATCTCTTTGCTGATAATCAGTCTACTCAAATTTTCTATTTCTTCATGTTTCAGTTTTGGTAAGTCGTATGTTTCTATGAATTTTTCCATTTCTTCTAGGTTTTCCAATTTAGTGGCATATAGTTTTTCATAACATTCTCTTACAATGGTTTGTATTTCTGTTTTTAGTTTACGTTTTTAAAACATTTATTTATTTTTCAGAGACAGAGGGGCAGAGAATGAGCAGGGGAGGGGGAGAGAGATAAGGGGACACAGAATCCTAAGCAGGCTCCAGGCTCCAAGCTGTTTGTTAGCACAGAGTCCGATGCAGGGCTTGAGCTCATGAACTGTGAGACCATGACCTGAGCTGAAGTCGGACACTCAACCAAGTGAGCCACCTAGGCACCCAATGTATTTCTGTTTTGTATTTTTCCTCTTTCATTTGTAATCTAATTGACTTGAGTTCTTTTTGGTTTTTGATGTATCTGGATGGAGGTTTATAAATTTTGTGTATCTTTTCAAAGAACCCGCTCCTGATTTCACTGATCTGTTCTACTGATATTTTTTAGCTTTTATATTAATTATTTCTGTTCTAATCTTTATTATTTCCTTCTGACAGTTTGGGGTTTTGTTTGTTGTTCTTTTTGTAGCTACTTTTGGTGTAAGGTTACATTGTTCATTTGAGATTTTTGTTAGTTCCTGAGGTTGAACTGTATTGCTATAAATTTCCCTCTTAGAGCAGGTTTTATTGCATTCCAACCAACTTGGATTGCTGTGTTTTCACTTCTTTCCTTGTAATTTTGGATTGATTTTTTGATTTACTGGTTGAGCCATTCATTTTAGTAGCATGTGCTTTAACCTTCATGTATTTGTGGTCTTTCCATAATTTTTCTTTTGGTTGATTTCTAATTTCATAGTGTTGTGGTCAGAAAAGGTGCATGGAATGACTTTGCTCTTTTTGGATTTGTTGATATTTGTTTTGTGGCCTTAAATGTGATCTTTTCTGGAGAATGCTCCATGGGCACCTGAAAAGAATGTGTATTCTGGTGTTTTAGGATGGAATGTTCTGAATATATCTGTTAAATCCACCTAATCCAGTATGTCATTCAAAGCAATTCTTTCCTTCTTTGTTTTCTGTTAAGATGATCTGTGCATTGATGCAAGTGGGCTGTTAAAGTCCTCTATTATTATTGTATTGCTATTGATGAGTTTATGTTTGTTATTAACAGATTTAGGTATTTGGGTTCTTCCATATTGGGTTCATAAATATTTACAATTCTTACATCTTCCTGTTGGATTGTTCCCTCTATTATTATAAACTGATCTTTTTGTCTCTTGTTACAGTGCTTGTTATAGACTACTTTGTCTGATATAATTATTGCTACTTTAGCTTTTTAAAAAAATTATTTTTAAGTTTACATCAATGTTAGTTAGTATATAGTGCAACAATGATTTCAAGAGTAGATTCCTTAATGCCCCTTACCCATTTACTCCATCCCCCCTCCTACAACCCCTCCAGTAACCCTTTATTTGTTCTCCATATTTAAGAGTCTCATGTTTTGTCCCACTCCATGATTTTATATTATTTTTGCTTCCCTTTTTTTTTATGTTCATCTGTTTTGTATCTTAAAGTCCTCATATGAGTGGAGTCACATGATATTTGTCTTTCTCTTACTGACTAATTTCGCTTAGCATAATACCCTCTAGTTCCATCCACATGGTAGCAAATGGCAAAATTTCATTCTTTTTGACTGCCGAGTAATACTCCATTGTGTGTGTGTGTGTGTGTGTGTATGTATATATATGTGTGTGTGTGTGTGTGTATACATACTTACATACATACACACCACATCTTCTTCATCCATTCATCCATTCATCCATAGATGGACATTTGGGCTCTTTTTATACTTGGCTATTGTTGATAGTGGTGTTATAAACATTGGGATGCATGCATCCCTTCAAAATAGCACACCTGTATCCCTTGGATAAATACCTAGTAATGAAATCTCTGGGTCATAGTGTAGTTCTATTTTTATTTTTTGTTTACGCTTCTGGGGTGGGTGGCTGCCCTACCCCCTAATTCCACCGGGTGAACAGTGGGAGAACTTCCATGCTGTCCCCCAAACTCCCGGGCCCCCATCTGCCCCAGGCGGAATCCGGTCTTCAGATCAGAGGAAAAAGGAGTCAGGCCTCGGCCAGCTGGGACCACGGCGACTGGTGTTTGGAGTTGCTATCCTGAGCTTTCTCACGCCCTCCAGTTAAAACCAGACCACATAAATGCTCAGGACATCTTCCAGCGACTCTCCGCCGGTGCTTCTGAACAATTACAGCAAGCGGCCAGCGGGTGGGCTCTCAGCTCTTACACAAGGCACCTGGAAGCTCAGGGACTTGCCTTTAGCATCGTCATCTGATTGTTAAACTCGTTTTACAAAGACCCACATCTGAAAAGAAAAAAAACCTGCTCAATAAATATCTGACATTTTTTTTTAAAAAGTGTATGTTTAAAAACATAAAGTTTAAAAAAATTTTTAAATAGTTTATTGTCAAATTAGTTTCCATAGAACACCCAGTGCTATTCCCCATTAGTGCCCTCCTCCATTACCTCCACCTCCCTTCAACCCTCAGTTCGTTTTCAGTATTCAATTGTCTTTCAGGTTTTGCATCCCTCTCTCTCCCCAACTCTCTTTCCCCCTTCCTCTTCCCATGGTCTTTCATTAGGTTTCTCCTGTTCTCCTATTAGACCTATGAGTGCAAACATATGGTATCTGTCCTTCTCTGACTGACTTATTTCGTTTAGCATGACACCCTCAAGGTCCATCCACTTTGTGACAAATGGCCAGATTTCATTCTTTCTCATTGCCATGTAGTATTCCATTGTATATATATACCACATCTTCTTCATCCATCCATCCATAGATGGACATTTGGGCTTTTTCCATACTTTGGCTATTTTTGATAGTGCTGTTATAAACATTGGGGTGCATGTGTCCCTTTGAAACAGCATACCTGTATCCCTTGGATAAATACCCAGTAGTGCAATTGCTGGGTCATAGAGTATTTATATTTTTAATTTTTTGAGTATCCTCCATATTGTTTTCCAGAGTGGCTGCACCAGTTTTCATTCCCATCAGCAGTGCAAAAGAGATCCTCTTTCTCGGCATCCTCACCAACATCTGTTGTTGCCTGAGTTGTTACTGTTAGCCATTCTGACAGGTGTGAGGTTTGTGGTTTTGGTTTGTATTTCCTGATGATGAGTGATGTTGAGCATTTTTTCATGTGTCAGTTGGCCTTCTGAATGTCTTCTTTGAAAAAGTGTGTATTCATGTCTTCTGTCCATTTCTTCACTGGATTATTTGTTTTTTGGATGTTGACTTCGATAAGTTCTTTATAGATTTTGGATACTAACCTTTTGTCTGATATGTCGTTTGCAAATATCTTCTCCCATTCCGTCGGTTGCCTTTTAGTTTTTCTTATTATTTTCTTTGCTGTGCGGAAGCTTTTAATTTTGTTAAGGTCCCAATAGTTCATTTTTGCTTTTGTTTCTGTTGCTTCCAGAGATGTGTTGAGTAATAAGTTGCTGTGGCCACGGTCAGAAAGGTTTTTTACCTGCTTTCTCCTCAAGGATTTTGATGGCTTTCTGTCTTACGTTTAGGTCTTTCATCCATTTTGAGTTTATTTTTGTGTATGGTGTAAGAAAGTGGTTCAGGTTCATTTTTCTTCATGTGGCTGTCCAGTTTTCCCAGTACCACTTGCAGAAGGAACTGTCTTTATTCCATTGGATATTCTTTCCTGCTTTGTCCAAGATTACTTGGCCATATGGTTGTGGGTCCATTTCTGCATTCTCTATTCTGTTCCATTGATCTGAGTGTTTTTGTGCCAGTACCATACTATCTTGATGATTACAGCTTTGTAATACCGCTTGACATTGGGGATTGTGATGCCTCCAGCTTCGGTTTTCCTTTTCAAGATAGCTTTGGCTATTTGAGGGTTTTTGTTGTTGTTGTTGTTGTTGTTCTATACAAATTTTAGGATTGTTTGTTTTAGCTCTGTGAAGAATGTGGGTGTTGTTTTGATAGGGGGTTGCATTGAATATGTAGATTGCTTTGCGTAGTATTGACATTTTAACAAAATTTGTTCTTTCTATTTGGGAGCATGGAATATTTTTCCTTTTTTGTGTGTCCTCTTCAATTTCTGTCATAATCTTTCTATAGTTTTCAGTGTACATATTTTTCATTTCTTTGGTTAGATTTATTGCTAGGTATTTTATGGGCTTGGGTGCAAGTGTAAATGGGATTGAGTCCTTGATTTCTCTTTCTATTGTTTCATTACTGGTGTATAGGAATGCAACCAATTTCTGTGCATTGATTTTATATCCTGCAACTATGCTGAATTTATGGATCAGTTCTAGCAGGTTTTTGGTGGACTCTTTTGGGTTTTCCATATAGAGTATCATGTCATCTGCGACGAGTGGAAGTTTGACCTCCTCCTGGCCGATTTGGATGCCTTTTATTTCTTTGTGTTGTCTGATTACTGAGGCTAAGACTTTCAATACTATATGGAATTACAGGCTACTCTAGCTTTTTAAATGTCAATTTGTGAGATAAATGTTCCTCCATCACCTCACTTTCAGTTTGTAGGTGAATTTAGGTGTCAACTGAGTTTCCTGTAGATAGCATATAGATGGATCAAGGTTCTTTATCCCCTTGTCACCCTATGTGTTTTGATTCAAGTGTTCAAAATAATTATTCATAGATATGTATTTATTGCCATTCAATTACTTGTTTTGCAGCTGTTTCTTTTTTCAATTTTTATTTATTTATTTTTAATATAAATAATCAACACAAATTGTTTATTTGTAATAAATTACATGGAGAAACAATTAGTCAAGATGTACTGACCACCTTTTTACAGAGGATCTTTAAACAACATGCTTATGTTGTAATATTTTCCAGATAAACCAGACTTGGTGAGAGACAGGTTTATTACACTGTATTACATTGAATACACAAACTATTAGCACTTACAAAATAGAGCACAAGTTAATTCGATTTTAAGATGATTTCCCCTTCCCATCAAGTCTGAGGCTTAAATTTTGAAGATCTTGTCAAAAGCCTACAGCAGTTTCAAATGATAACCTGACAATTCTTAAATGAGTTTTGGATAAATCTGAAAAGAATAATTGATCATGATTTAGATTAAATATCTACCTAAGAATTCTTTTTTTAATAGTTTATTGTCAAATTGGTTTCCATATAACACCCAGTACTCTTCTCCACTAGGGCCCTCCTCCATTACCACCACCTCCCTTCCCCTCCCCCTTCAGCCCTTGGTTCATTTTCAGTATTCAGTAGTCTCTCACGATTTGCGTCCCTCTATCTCCCCAACTCTCTTTCTCCCTTCCCCTTTTTATGGTTCTCTGTTAGGTTTCTCCTCTTAGACCTATGAGTGCAAACATATGGTATCTGTCCTTGCCCGCTTGACTTATTTCGCTTAGCATGACACCCTTGAGGTCCATCCACTTTGCTACAAATGGCCAGATTTCATTCTTTCTCTTTGCCATGTAGTACTCCATTGTACTGATCACTTTTGAGAGACACAGAGAGATAGAGTCTCAGTGGCAGAGAGGCAGAGAGAGAGACAAAGAATCCAAAGCAGATTCCAGGTTCTGAGCTGTCATCACAGATCCCGATTTGGGGCTCAAACCCAAGAACTGTGAGATCGTGATCTGAACCAAAGTCAGACGCTTAACCAACTGAGCCACTTAGGCACCCCCATAATTGTCCATAATTTTATCTTCTATATCACTGATTCATTCCCTTGCTTCAACCATCCTCATTGTCATTGTACCTTTTGGTTTTGTTTCCTGATTGTAGATGTCATTATTTCAGCCTGACTAGTTTTTAGTTCTTTTATCTCTGTAGTAAGGGAGTCTCTAGTGTCTTCTATGCTTTTCTCAAGCCCAGCTAGTATCCTTATGATTATTGTTTTAAATTCTGGCTCAGATATCTTATTTGTATCTGTATTGATTAAATCCCTGGCCATGACTTCATCATGTTCTTTATTTTTGGGTGAATTCCTCCATTTTGTCATTTTATCTGGGTCACTGTTTTGTGTGTGTGTGATTGTTCGGAAAGTCTGTTTTATTATTCATGCTTCTGAGAGTAATGGCTATATTAAGAAGAGGTCCATAGCAAACAAACAAACAAAAAAGGAAGCTATATACTCTTTCCATTAGGGCTAAATCTTTGCAGCATGCTCTGATCAGTAGACTTGGTGCATGAGAAGGTTTAGGGTTGGTATTCTGGCTGTGGAGTCTGCTGTGTTGATTCTCAGGTTCACTTGCCCTAGTTGAGATGCACCTGCAAGGTGCAGGGGTGGGGGCAGGACTTGGTGTAGGTGCCTCTGCTTCCATTGCATAGCCCTGTTTTGTTCACTGAAGTTCATCAGTGCTGATGAGCTGGGGGAAGTGTTGGAAATGGCATCACCCCGCTCTTTCATCCCTGAAGTGGGGAGTTCACACCTGCTATTCTTCAGGGAGCCCTCACAGATGGGCAATCACCTGCCTTGTGTCCTTGGTTTCTGCCATATCCCTGGCTTTACCCTGCCTGTGTCTGAACTGTCTGCCTGCCAGGTGGCACAGTACTCCTGTGTTTTATATCAGGCATGTGGCTCACTTGAACAACTCCAACTCCAAATTTTAGGGACCCATGCTGATCCTCTGGTGGACAGTCTTGTGGCACTTTTTACCATTTGCTGATTTGTCCCAGAAAAGTGGTCACACAACCACATAGCAGTTTGGAATTTATGGTAAAGCACAGCACAAAGCAGGGGCCAAGATGTCCTGCCCTCATCTGGTGTCTTTGATCCTCTGGTAGGGAAGAGGGAAACATTTCGGTGTCATCGATTCTTTTTGTCCCTGGAGAGGCCACACCACCACTCCCAAATGCACTCCAAGCAGGAGAATTCTTTCTCCCTGAGCGACCCGGGGGATCCTCAGACCACACTGCCCATACTGGGTCCCTGACTTCCTTCCCCACAGGAGGACTGCTAGGTCCTTCCAGCATGACACTGGCAATGGTGTGGACTACAACTTAAGACTTTGCACTCTGCTGCTTATAATAACGTGTGGCTCAGCCCCTCTCCTTTTCCCAGCCAGTGGTTTTGGGGAAGAATTTTTCTGTGCAATCCCCTGTGCATGCTTTCACTCTTTCCCTTTGCCCCTCTCTGTGTGACCAGGGATCCCTCCCTTTTGCAACACCTGAAGTTTTTTTTTTCTTCCTCAAATCAACACTCTGTAGCTCCTACCTTCCATGATGTGGATTTTTTTTCTACTTTAAGTTGTGCAGTTTTGCTGTCTCAGTCCTTAGATCGATTTCTTGGGTGTTCAAAATTATTTTATATTTATCTAGCTGTGCTCAAGGGAGGAAGCAAGCTTAGGTTCTCCCTACTCCTATGCATTTTAGCTTCTCCTCCCAGAAGTGCCTTTAAAAGGAGCCATTTCTGAGTTTTCTATTCTGTTTCATTGATCTATGTGTCTATTTTTCTACCAGTACCGTACTGTTTTTTCACTACAGCATTATAATATAATTTGAAGTCTGGAATTCTAATGGATCCAGCTTTGCTTTTCATTTTCAAGGTTACTTTGACTATTGAGGGTCTTTGGTGGTTTCATACAAATTTTAGGATTTTTTACTCTAGTTTTGTGAAAAATGCTATTGGTAGTTTGATAGATATTGTTGTATTAAATGTGTAGATTGCTTTGCGTGGTATAGCCTTTTTAAAAATATGTGTTCTTCCAATCCATGAGCATGGAATATCTTTGTGTCATCTTTAGTAGTTTTCACCAGTGTCTTATAGTTTTCAGAGTACAGTCTTTCACCTCTTTCATTAGGTTCATTATTAGATATCCTGTTATTTTTGGTGCAATTGTAAATGGGATAGATTCCTTGATTTCTCCTTCTGCTGCTTCATTATTGGTGTACAGAAATGCACCAGATTTATGTACATTGTTTTTTTTTTTTTTTGACCTGGGACTTTACTGAATTTGTATATCACTTCTAGCAGTTTTTTTGGTGGAGTCTTTTGATGGGTTTTGTATATAGAGTATCATGTAGTTTGCAATAGTGAAAGTTTAATTTCTTCCTTGCGGATCTGGATGCCTTTTATTTCTTTGTGTTGTCTGATTGCTGTGGCTATGACTTCCAATACTATGTCAAATAACTGTGGTGAGAGTTGGCATCGCTGTCTTGTTCCTGACCTTAGAGGAAAAGCTTTCAGTTTTTCCCTGTTGTGGGTTCTTCATGTATCGCCTTTATTATGTTACCCTAGAGGTTTTAAATTTCAAACTTGTCATCACTAAACCTCCAGCAATTAATCAATTAAAGTTTATATTTTCCTACACTGGCACTGTTTCCTACAGTTTTCTGACCCCGAGCTTCCACTCCAAAAAACTGATTTTCTTCACATGTCAGGCTACCTCACCTCTTCTATTTGGGGGGGGGGGGTTCTGAAGGTTTCTCTATGAGCACAGTTCTCTCAGTAATCCAAGAGGAGTTGTTGATTTTCAGTTCAGCTTTTTTCCTATTGTATATATGGAGTGACAGCTTCCAAACTGCTTACATGCCAGACTAGAAACTCTAAGTATCCTTCTTCAATATTACTTTGGCTATTCGGGGTCTTTTGTGGTTCCATATGAATTTTAAGATAGTTTGTTCTAGCTTTGAGAAGAATGTTGGTGCAACTTTGATGGGGATTGCATTGAATGTGTAAATTGCTTTGGGTAATAATGACATTTTAACAATGTTTATTCTTCCAATCCATGAGCACGGAATGTTTTTCCATTTCTTTGTGTCTTCCTCAATTTCCTTCGTAAGTCTTCTATAGTTTTCAGCATACAGGTCTTTTACATCGTTGGTTAGGCTTATTCCTAGGTATTTTATGGTGTTTTGTGCAGTTGTGAATGGGATCAGTTTCTTGCTTTCTCTTTCTGTTGCTTCCTTTTTAGTATATGAGAATGCAACTGATTTCTGTACGTTGACTTTGTACCCTGCAACATTACTGAATTCATGGATCAGTTCTAGAAGGCTTCTGGTGGAGTTGATCGGGTTTTCCATGTAGAGTATCATGTCGTCTGCGAAAAGGGAAAGTTTGACTTCTTCTTTGCCGATTCTGATGCCTTTTATTTCCTTTTGTTGTCTGATTGCTGATGCTAGGACTTCCAACACTATGTTAAACAACAATGGTGAGAGTGGACATCCCTGTCGTGTCCCTGATTTCAGGGGGAAAGCTCTCAGTTTTTCCCCATTGAGGATAACATTGGCTGTGGGCTTTTCGCAAATGGCTTTTATGATGTTTAAGTAAGTTCCTTCTATCCCAACTTTCTCGAGAGTTTTTATTAAGAAGAGATGTTGTATTTTGTCAAATGCTTTTTCAGCATCTATCCACAGGATCATATGATTTTTTTCTTTTGTTTTGTTGATGTGGTGTATCACATCACAATCCCAGACTTTAGCCTCTACTACAAAGCTGTCATCATCAAGACAGTATGGTACTGGCACAAAAACAGACACATGGACCAATGGAATAGAATAGAGAACCCAGAACTGGACCCACAAGTGTATGGCCAATTAATCTTTGACAAAGCAGGAAAGAGTGTCCAATGGAAAAAAGACAGCCTCTTCAACAGGTGG
>PISW01016015.1:0-14729 GCA_004023785.1 Mungos mungo
GACTCATGTGAGCCATCTCCCCAAGACCGCGGGGCGGGGCGGCTCTGGCCTGCCTGACGTTGCCTGCTAGCTAAGCACCCGTGAGCCAATTAAAGAGCGCCACGCCACGGTTATGCCCTCCCACTTAGTGGAGGATATAAGGAGGAGGGGGAGGGAGAAGAAGAAAAGAAGAAATAAAGCCCACGTCTGCAACGAATCCCGGTGTCGCGTCCTTCCTTCCCGCCGGCGGGTGAGGGACTCCGACAATTGTGAAAATGTCATTATGACCCAAAGCAATCTACACATTCTATGCAATCCCCATCAAAATTGCACCAGCGTTCTTATCAAAGCTAGAACAAGCTATCCTTTATGTTTGTTACTAACTGTTTTATATATTTGGAAATTCCATGTTGGTTGCATAAATATTTACAATTGATATATTTTCTTGTTTGATTGTCTTTTTTTGTTCCCTATTGCAGTCTTTGTTTCAAAGTTTCTTTTGCTTGATATAAGTATTTTTACCTTTAGGTTTCTTTTCACTTCCATTTGTATGATGTTTTTCCATCCCTTTACTTTCAATCTGCATGTTTCATTGTGAAGTGAGTCTCTTGTAAGCAGCATATGATTGTGTCCTATTTATTTATTTATTTATTTATTTAAAACGTTTTCTTTAACTTCCAGTTAGTTAACATACAGTGTAATATTAGTTTTGGATGTGCTATATAGTGATTCAACAGTTTCATACATCACTGTGCTCATCACAGCAAGCGCACTCCTTAATCCCTATCTTCTATTAATCCATGCTCCCACCCTCCTCTGCTCTGGTAACCATCAATTTTTTCTCTTTAGTTAAGAGTCTTTTTCTTCATTTGTCTCTCTCTCTCTCTCTCTCTCTCTCTCTCTCTCTCTCTTTCCCCCAGGCTGATTTGTTTTGTCTCTTAAATTCAACATATGAATATAATAATATGGTATGTGTTCTTTTTGTTCATTCAGCCACCCTATGTCTTTTGATTGGAGCATTTGGTCCATTTACATTTAAAATAATTCTTGTTAGATATGTACTTATTGACATTTTGACATGTTTTCTCCAGTTGTTTTTGAAGCTTTCTGTTTCTTCTCTTGCTCTTTCCCTGTGCTTTGATGATATCCTTTAGTGATATCTTGAATTCATTTCTTTTTACTTTTGGCATATATATTATAGATTTTTGATTTGTGGTTGCCATTAGGTTGATGGACAACATCCCATGCATATAGCAGTTTATATGAAATTGTTGGTGGCTTAACTTTGAACCCATTCTGAAAACATTAAATTTTATTCTCCCCCAACAATTTATGTATATGATGTCATATTTACATCCTTTTATGTCATGAACCCCTTGAGTGAATTTTATAGATATAATTGCTTCTACTGCTTTTGTGCTTTAGCCTCCGTATTGATTTTGTAAGTAATTAATCTACTACTTTTATTTTGTTTAGATTTAACTAAAGTTTTTTTTTTCCTTTCTTAATTTTCTTACTTCCGATTTTGGCATTTTTCCACTCAAAGAATTCACTTTAACATTTCTTGTAAGGCTGGTTTATTGATGATCAACACTTGCAACTTCTATTTGTCTAGGGAACTGTTTACCTCTCCTTTGATTCTGAATGATAGTCTTGCAGGTTAGAGTATTCTTCGTTGCTGAGTTTTTTCATTTCGGCACTTTGAATATATCATGCCACTCCATTATGGCCTGCAAAGTTTCTGCTAAAAATTAGTTGATCACCTTACATTGTTTCCCTTGTATGTAACAGTTTTCTTTTTCTTACTGCTTTCAAAATTATCTTGTATCACTATTTTGCAATTTTAATTATGTTTTGTGTGGACCTGTTTGGATTGATCTTGTTGGCAACTCTCCGTACCTCCTGTATCTGGATGTCTGTTTCCTTTCCCAGATTAGGAACATTTTCCACTATTATTTCTTCAAATAAATTTTCTTCACCTTTTTTCTCTCTTCTTCAAAGATCACTGTAATGGGGAGATTATTCTCCCCATTCTCTACGATGTGGCTGAGTTTTCTTAACATATTTTTTAAGTTTATTTATTTATTTAGAGACAAAGAGAGAGAGGCAGAGAGGGGTTCAGAGAGGAGGAGAGAGAGAATTCCAAGCAGGCTCTGCACTGCAAGCACAGAGCTTGATGCAGGGCTCAAACTCATGAACCACAAGACCATGACCAAGCCAAAATTAAGATTCAGACTCTTAACTGACTGAGCCACCCAGGCACCTCTCCTTTAACCTATTATTTTTTAAAATTATTCTTTTGTTTTTGTTTTTCAGCTTGGTTGCTTTTAGCACTCTCTCTTCCAGCTCACTGATTTGTTCTTGTGCTTCCTCTAATTCACTATTGATTCCCTCCAGAATATTCTTAGTTTCATCTATTGAGGTCATCATCTCTGATTGGTTCTTTTTATATGATGTATCTCTTTTTTGAACGTGTAGCTGAGATTCTCTACTCTTTTCTCAAGTCCAGTAAGTATTTTATGAGCAGTAGCTTGAATTTTCTATTGGCCATATTGCTTATCGGTTTTATTTAGCTATTTTGCTGTGATTTCATCCTATTCCCTCATTTAGGACATATTCCTCTGTGTCCTCATTTTGTTTAACTCTCTGTGTTTGTTTCTGTGTACTAGGAAAGTGAGTTATATTTCTTGCTTTTGAAAATGTTAACCTTACCAAGAAAAGTTCCTGAAATGTTCTGTAGCATTATACCTTCTGTTCACCAGAACAAGATGCTGCAGGGGTGTCCTGTATGTGAGTTGTCTGTGCTCTACTGTTGTGCCTGGTCCATGTTTCCCTCCAGTTCACTTAGCTGCAATGGACCACTTGGCTTGTTGTTGACAGAGTTCAGTCCCTTTGCTGTTAAGAACCAGTCTGGGGCTACCTTGGGCTTGTACTTGGGTCAGACCTGATGCCTGCCTTCAGTTCATTTTCTAGGGCTGTGGTGACACCAAACTACAGGGTGCTCTCCCTGTATTGTTCTCTAAGAGGATGGCCTGCAGTTAGACCAGATGTCTGTCCCCTACCTCATCTGTCTTTTGAGGTTGCAGTGACAGCAACTATAGGTCTTTATCCTTGTGCTTCCCCCTGTTTGTGGGTGGGGTAGCAGTCAGATCAAATGTTTACCCCCAAATCACTGCTGGAGCTGCAGTTGAATTCATGTGCATGGTTACTTTCCCCTTTCCTAGGCAGGAGTCATTTTCATGGTCTTGTTCATTGTTGTGGCTACATACAGAATGAGATGTATCAGGAGCCACTTTGGATGGACTACTGCCAAGTGGAGTGGGTTGTATGGATAGAATCCACAGAATGAAGTGTGCATAGTGCGTGGTGTTAGCAAGCTAGGTGGAAAATGTTCATGCTAGTTACCACAAGTGTCTAGCCATCTAGGCTAGCGTAGGGAGAGAAATGGTGCCACATGCTCTTTTGTTTTGGAAAAAATCTCCTAAAGATCACCGCCCCTCCAGTGCACACTCTGAGTTTAGTAAAGAAATCTCCTCATAAATCTCAAGTGTTTTTCAAACTACTGATTCTGTGCTGTATTTGGGAAGGGATGTTTATTAATACTGTGTCTTTAAGGGTGTGTACTCAGTTTCCTCTGGTTGTCCCAGACCTAAGTCTCCTTATTTTTAAAATACTCAGAGTGAAGCCTGCTAGTTGTACAACCTTGTAAAGTTAAGCTTCACTGATTTTGAAGCCAAATATTATGGGGATTCATCTTCATATTGCAGGTTCCCCATTTCTGGGGTGCCTGATGTGGAGTTTGTTCCTCTCCCTTCCCAAAGCTTGTAGTGTCCTTCCTGTTTATGGTTAGTCTTACCAGGAGTTTGGTTCCAAACTGTGTATCTGCCCATCCTACCCTTTTTGATGTGGCCCCTCTACAATTAACTCTGGCATGTGTATGTGTTCTGCCAGTTTTAGAGTCATTTTCTGTGTTAGTTACCCCAATGAGACAAAGTGACTTAGAGTCCTCCTACTATGCCATCTTCCCAGGCTCCTCAGCTCTAAATCCAGATTCCTTTTTGTTTGTTTGTTTACTCTCTTATTTTAGTGGAGTTTATCTGTTAGTAGCTTCTTGAGAAAGGGTACATGAAAAATGTTTACTAATTATTTTCATTCTTTAATGTCTGAAAAAAAATTTAATTCTGCATTTACACTTAATTGGTCCTTTTTCTGGATATAGAGTTTCAAGCTGGAAATAATTGTCCCTTAGAACTTTTAAAGCATTGTTTAACTGTTTTTCAGCCTCAGTGTTGTTATTGGTGAGCTCATTACCATTATTCAGTCTAGATAAAAACTTTTTTCCTTTATAGAAGTTTATGGTCTCCTTGTACCCAGTATAATGGAATTTTATGATGATATATCTATGCAGGTATATTTTTACCCATTGTACAAAGAATTTGTGGACCCTTTCACTCCAGTAACTCATATTCTTCAGTTTTGGGAAATTTTTTAAAAATTCAATGATTTTTGAATCCTCCTTTATTCTCTTTTATTTTTCTGTAAGTCATATTATGTGGCTATTAGGCTTACATCACAGTCCTCTAATTTCCTTGTCCTTTCTGTACTGTTTCACTTTTCTTTTTTTTCCTCTAGCATCTGTAAAGTTTTCTTGGTTTTATTCAACCATCAGTGGTATTATCCTCCTTAGCATCAAGCATATTCTGAAAGTATCAACACTTCTAAGAAAATCTTAAACTGATTCATCTGAAATAGTTAATGTTCATTTCCAAGGGTGGTGTTAGGAAATTTTGTGCACCTAATGTGGTAACAGCTGAATGTGAATGCTAACGAGGAATATAGTTAAAATATGAGAATTATTCTCCAAAAAAATGGTCTGTAAGAGTTGTGTGGGTGGGTAACATTTTTTAGGGAAAATGTTTGGATGGAAAAGAAGGGTTTCTAAATAGAAGAGGACTGACGGTTAAATGAAGCAATGAGTGAAATCTAAAGGATTACTTTCTTTTTGTATCTTGTAAGTATTTTCAAGGTTCACATTTTGTACATTATTGAGCCTAAGACAAACAATTGGCCTAAATTAAAACTTGGCTAACCTTAGACTGCGATAAATTCTGCAAAATAATTGCATTCCTGCTATTTATTTATTTACTAAACAAGTAGTTACTGGGTACTTACTATACATCAGGAACTCTTCCAAGCTATGAAGATATAGTGATAAACATACCACAATTCTCCTTTCATGGAGGTTATTAAGTGCTAGACTGTTCTGGTGGTAGAGAATACAGTGTTGAACATGACAGAACAGCCCCTGTTCTTGTATAGTTTATGTTATGGTTTGATATGGGAGTAGACTGGTATTTAAAAAGGAAGAAAATGTTAGATAATGATTAGTTTTAAGGTAACAGAAAATAAGGTGTATGATATAGAGTAACTAGGTGACATTAAAAACTGAAATTTGGATGATTAGAATAACCCATCCATGTAAAGTCTGGGGGAAAATATAGATAGAGGAACAACGAAAAGTGTTACATGTCAGTGGGACAGAAAGGCTATATGGCTGAAGCATAGTGATGAAGAGGTAGTGGGATGACATGAAATGGGATAGAAACAAATCAAATAGGGTCTAATTGTTTGTGTTAAGATATTTTGATTTTTTTAAAAGATAGTAATAGAGAGCTTTTGGAGGTCTTTAGGTAGGGTAATTAAGTGATCTAACTTATATTTGAAAAGGATGACATGGACTGCTCTTGAAGAATGGATCATACTGGGATAAGAATGCAGACCTGTCAGGGGGCTGTAGTGGCAATTTAGGCAAGAGAAATTATTGGACAGGGTATTAGCCAAGGATATGGAAGGATGTATATTGATTTGAGATATTCTTTCCAGGAAAAATTCATAGGAAAGTCCGGTAGATTGGGTTTAGGGCTATAGGAAAAGAGGAGAATCAAGGCCTATTCCCTTTGTTGTTGTTGTTGTTGTTGTTGTTGTTGTTGTTGTTTGAGTGACCTGATGGATAGCGGTACCATTTCATAACATGAGAAAGGCTGGAGGAGGATCTGGTTTTGTTCGTTGGTGACATCAAGATTTCTGCTTATGGGGCTCCTAGGTGGCTCAGTCGATTGAGACTCTGGCTTTGGCTCAGGTCATGATCTCGTGGTTCGTGGGTTTGAACCCCACGTCAGGCTCTGTGCTGACAGCTAGCTCAGAGCGTGGAGCCTGTCTCCAGATTCTGTGTCTCCCTCTCTCTCGGAACCTCCCCTGCTCATACTGTCTCTCTTTCTCTCCAAAATAAAACATTAAAATTTTTTTTAATTTAAAAAATAAAAAAGATTTCTGCTTAGATATGTTAAGTTTGAAATGCCTATTGAATGTAAAAGTGGTGAGCTAAATTAAGTAGTTAGATATACAAGTCTGGAGTTCATGAATATAGTTAAAAGAGTCTCATCCCTGTATAGATGGTTGGTATACAGTTGTGCAACTGGATAAAATTTTCTAAGGAGAAAGTGTGGATAAGAAAGAGGGGTTTCAAACACTGAGAAATACCAACATTTAGAGATTGAACAGAGGAAGATAAATCAGTAGGAGAAATGTGGAGAGGTCAGTGAGGTACAAGGAGACCCAGGTAAATATGGTGACAAGAAGATAAAAGAAAAAAGTATTTCTAGAATAAGAGAGAATGATTGGTTACCAGTGCTTGAATAAGATAAGGACAAAGAATTCTCTGCCCATTAGTAATATAGATGCCATTAGCGATCTTGAAACGAGTAATTTCAGTGGAATTTTAATTTTTAATCCCAATTGGAGTGGTTTTGAGTTAGAAACAGAGACATAGTAGTGGATAAAGTGACTCTAGGTGATAGTTTAAAGATTTCTTTCTGTTGTAAAGAACAGAGAATTTGAGTGGTAACAGAAAGGGAACATGGAGTCATAAGAGGGTTATTTTTTTCCTCATTTGTATGCTTATAGGAATGATCACTAGAACTGAATAAGATGATGATGTAGAAGACAGTGAGTCTAGGTTTCAGAAGACCCTGAACTAGAAAAATCTAAAAGACCTATGAGAGACCACAGACATATGAAAAAGCCCACAGGTAATATCATATATAATAGTGAAAAACAGAGCTTTTCCTCTAAGATCAGGAATGAGACAAAAAAGTCCACTCTAGAAACTTTTATTTGGCATAGTACTGAAAGCCCTAGCCACAGCAATCAGATAAAAAAAAAAAAAGAAAGAAGAGTCATCTATGTTGTTGTTGTTGTTTTGGTTGCATTTTTAAAAAATAGTTTATTGTCAAATTGGCTTCCATATAACACCCAGTGCTCTTCCCCACAAGTGCCCTCCTCCAACACCACCACCTCTTTTCCCTTCTCCCCCTTCCCCTTCAACCCTCAGTTCATTTTCAGTATTCAATGGTCTCTCAAGTTTTGCATCCCTCTCTCTCCCCAACTCTCTTTCCCTCTTCTCCTCCCCATGGTCCTCCATTAGGTTTCTCCTGGTCTCTTGCTAGACCGATGAGTGCAAACATATGGTATCTGTCCTTCTCCGCTTGACTCATTTCGCTTAGCATGACACCCTCGAGGTCCATCCACTTTGCTGCAAATGGCCAGATTTCATTCTTTCTCATTGCCATGTAATACTCCATTGTATATATATACCACATCTTCTTGATCCATTCATCGGGTGATGGACATTTAGGCTCTTTCCATGATTTGGCTATTGTTGACAGTGCTGCTATGAACATAGGGGTACATGTGCTATATTGTTTTTGAAAGTAGGCTTCACGCCCAGTATGGAGTTTAAACTCATGACCCTGAGATCAAGACTTGAGCTGAGATCTTGAGCTAACTTGATCTAACTGACTGAGACATCCAAGCTCCTCAGAGTCATCTATATTATTAAAGAATAATTTAAACTGTCACTATTTGCAGATGACATTATATTATACGTTGAAAATCCTGGGCACTACCAACATTATTAGAAGTAAAAATTAATTCAGTAAAGTTGTAAAATACAAAATTAATACCCATACATCTGTAGTATTACCCCACACTAATAAAAAGTATCAGAAAGGAAAATTAATAAAACATATAATTCTTCCCAAAAATAAAATACCTTGAAATAACAAAAAATGTGAAACACTTGTACTCTGAAATCTATAAAATATTGATGAAAAAATTGAAGATGACACAAAAAATGGAAAGATTCCATTTTTGTGGATTAGAAGAATTAATATTGTTTAAATGTCCACATTACCCAAAGCAATCTGCACATTCAATGAAGTCCTAATTAGCTTACTCTCTTTCTGCCACCATCTTGGTTCTGCATTCCCCACACAAAACGCCTGGTGAAGTCCCTGAAACCCTGCTACAGAGTAGGAGTTGCCACAGCTCCAAGCTGAGACAGGGTCTGGAACAGAATCTGACAATGATAAATCAGTACCAAAGCTAGAGGAACAGGATTCCACACAGGCAAACATGCAATGAGCTCAGCTGGCAGCAGCAGCTGAAATCAATGAAGAACCAGTCAGAAAAATACAACAGAACCAGAGTGAAAAGAAGGCATTGAAGGCTACTTCCAAACTGAGTCTTCAACATGTTACAAGAGTCACTATTCAGAAATCTAAGAATATCCTCTTTGTCATCAAAAAACCAGATGTCCACAAATGCCCAACTTCCGATACCTACATAGTTTTAGGGGAAGCCAAGATATTGGATTTACGTCAACAGGCATAACTAGAAACTGCTGAGAAACTCAAAGTTCAAGATGAAGCTGGCTTAAACATCCAGGAAAACACAGAGACTCCAACTGTACAAGAGGATAGTGAAGAAGATGAGGTTTTTAGAACAGGTATAGAGGTTAAGGACGTAGAATTGGTCATGTCACAAGCAAACGTGTCAAGAGCAAAGGCAGTCAAATCCCTGAAGAACAACAGTAAAGACGATGTAAATGCTATTATGGAATTAAGAACATAACCATCTGAAAAAGAGAACCATTTGTTGGTGTTTCAAAAGGATAACTGAAGCTTGGTTTGAAATTTGCACTTTTTCTATCATTAAGAAAATTATGGCTACTTGTTGCATAAAAAAAGAAATCCCTATCAAAATGCCAACAGCATTTTCCACAAAACTAGAACAAATATTAAAATCTGTATGGAACCAAAAAGACCTCAAAAGCCAGATCAATTTTGAACAAGAAAAAACAAATCTGAAGGTATCACAATCCCAGATTTCAAGATGTACTACAAATCTGTAGTCATCAAAATAGTATGGTACTGGCCCCCAAACTAGACAAAGATCAATGGAACAGAGCAGAAAGTCTAGAAATAAACCCATGACTATATGGTTAATTAATCTTCCAAAAAGAAGACAAACATAGGCAATGGGAAACAGACAGTCTCTTCAACAAATGGTGTTTGGAAAAATGGTCAGCTACATGCAAAAGAATGAAACTGGGCCACTTTCTAACACCAAACACAAATATAAACTCAAATGGATTAAAGACAAAACTATGAGACCTGAAACCATAAAACTCCTAGGAGGGAACACAAGCAGTGATTTCTCTGACATCAGCAGTAGCAAAATTTTTCTAGATATGTCTTCTCTGGCAAGGGAAATGAACGCAAAAATAAACTATTGGGAATATAACAAAGTAAAGAGCTTCTGTGCAGCAAAGGAAACCATCAACAAACAAAAAGAAACCTACCAAATAGGTATATATATCCAAAATATATAAATAAACAATCTCATTTAAAAAATGGGCAGAGTATCTAAATAGACATTTTTCCCAAGAACATATGGATGGCCAATGGATACATGAAAAGATGCTCAAAATCACTAATCAACCAGAAAACGAAAATCAAAACCACAAGGAGATGTCACCTTACACCTGTTAGAATGGCTAAGACAAAAAAGAGAAGAAATAAGTGTTGGTGAGGAAGTGGAGAAAAAGGAAACCTCATATACTATTTGGTGGAAATGTCAATCGGTACAACTAATGTGGAAAAGAATATGGAAGTTCCTCAAAAAATTAAAATAAAAATACCATTATGATCCAAAAATTCCACTGTTGGATATTTTCAAAGAAACTGAAAGCACTAATTCAAAAAGATATATGTACCCCCATGTTTTTTGCAGGATTATTTATAACAGCCAAGATATGCAAACAACCTAAATGTTCATTAACAGATGAATGGATAAGAAAGATGTGGGAGGAGCCAAGATGGCAGAGAGGAAGGGAGCTCTGTAAACTTCGTCTGCCCCAACTATCAAACTGAGAAGGACATTACTCTCATCTGCAAGAGTGGAAGGAGAAAATACAGACTCCAGAAAGAAGACAACCTCCAAGATGCCTGAATATATACTCCCATATCTCATCCTTATCTCTCCCCTCAACTTGTTATACACTTTTAGACTGTCCATTGTCCTTTGTTGTCTCTGCTCCCCTTTATTTTTTTTCTTCTCTTCTTTTCTTCTCTTTCGTCCTCATTTTCTTTCCTTCCTTTCCCCCTTTTAATTTGTTTGTTTGTTTGATTTGTCTGTGGGTTTGCATGCTTCTGTTCCCTCTGTGTTTGTCCATCCGTTTTCCTTCTTAGGGCTACCCCAACCAAAAAGCCAAAGTGTGCATGACGGCGAGGCACAAATATCACTGAGTAGGGAAATAAAATATTCAAAGGCACAACAAGAGAAACTATGAGACACCATTAAAAGAATATTTCCTGAAACGACAGGCCCTGGACCGTCAATAAGCCTCCTTTAACAGAGCAATATTAACAGGTGCACAGTGCACAACAAGCTTTTTAAAACTGATGAGAGACATAAAACTAGCCAAAATGAAAAAACGAAGGAACTCCCCCCAAAAGAACCTCCAGGAAGAAGTCACAGCCACAGAAATGCTCAACACAGACCTAAACAATATCACCAAAGAAGAATTTTTAAAACATGTCATAAAATTAATCACTGCGGTAGAAAAAAGCATCAAAGAAGCAACTGAGACAATGACTAGAAACTTTGAAAATAGGTGTGATGAGTTAAAAAAAAAAGGCTATAAATGAGGTGAATAATAAAATGGAGGGAGCCACCTGAAGGATTGACGAGGCAGAGAGAAGAATAGGTGAATTAGAAGATATAGTTATAGCAAAAGAGGAAGCTGAAAAAAAGAGAGAGAAATTAATCCAGGAGCGGGAAAGGAAAATTCGAGACCTGAGTGATACAATCAAGTGGAACAACATCCATATCATAGGAATTCCTGAAGAGGAAGACAGAGAGAAAGGTCCTGAAGGGATACTAGACCAAATTATAACTGAGAATTTCCCAAATCTGGGAAAGAAATAGACATTCAAATTCAAGAGGCACAAAGAACCCCCTTAAGATGTAACTTGAATCGGCCTTCAGCACAACATATCATAGTGAAACTGGCAAAATATAAAGAAAAAGAGAGAATTCTGAAAGCAGCGAGGGCAAAAAGGGCCCTCACATGCAAAGGGAAACCTATCATAGTGGTTACAGACCTATCTAATGAAACTTGGCAGGCCAGGGTGGAATGGCAGGAAATCCTCAATGTGATGAACAGAAAAAACATGCAGCCAAGAATCCTTTATCCAGCAAGCCTGTCATTCAAAATAGAAGGAGAGATAAAGGTGTTCCCAAATAAACAAAAATTGAGAGAATTCATGACCACCAAACCAGCCCCACAAGAAATCCTAAGAGGGACTCTCTCAGGGAAATGTTGTGAAGAATACAAGGTGCCAGAGACACCACTATAAACATGAATTCTAGGGAGAACACAATGACTCTAAACCCACATTTTTCAATAATAACACTGAATGTAAATGGACTGAATGCTCCAATCAAACGATACAGGGTAGCAGAATGGATTAAAAAAAAAAAAACCAAAAGCCATCTATTTGCTGTCTATAAGAGACTCACTTTAGACCTGAAGATACTGTCAGGTTGAAAGTAAAGGGATGGAGAAATATCTACCATGCGACTGGAAGCCAAAAGAAAGGCAGAGTAGCCATACTTATATCAGACAAACTGGACTTTAATGTAAAGGCAGTAACAAGAGATGAAGAAGGACATTATATAATAATTGCAGGGACTTTCCATCAGGAAGAACTAACAATTATAAATACCTATGCACCAAATTCGGGAGCACCCAAATACATAAAACAATCAATCACAGACAGAAACAATCTTATTGATAAGAATGTGCTCATTGCAGGGGACTTTAATACTCCACTGACAGCAATGGATAGATCAACCAGAGAGAAAATCACTAAGGAAAGAATGGACCTGAACGACACATTGGAACAGATGGAACTGATAGATATATTTAGAACTCTGCATCCTGAAGTTAGGAAATCCACCTTCTTTTCTAGTGCACATGGCACATTCTCCAAGATAGATCACATACTGTGTCATAAAGCAGCCCTCCATAAGTATAAACGAATAGAGATCATACCATGCACACTTTCAGATCACAATGCTATAAAACTTGAAATTAACCACAGGAAAAAGTCTGGAAAACCTCCAAAAATGTGGAGGTTAAAAATCACCCTACTAAAGAATGATTGGACTAATCAGGCAATTAGAGAAGAAATCTAAAAATATATGGAAACAAATGAAAACCAAATGGACAAATTCCATTTTGCACTCCACAACACAATGAAACTAGAAGACAACCACAAGAAATATTCTTGAAAGACCACAAATACATGGAGGTTAAACAACATGCTACCAAACAATGAATGGGTCACCCAGAAAATCAAAGAAGAAATAATAAAATAAATGTAAACAAGCAAATATTAAAACAACGGTCCAAATCATTTGGGTTTTAGCAAAAGAGGTCCCAAGAAGTAGTATATAGCAATGCAGGCCAATCTGAGGAAGCAAGAAAAATCTCAAATAAACAACCTAACTTTACACCTTAAAGGGGTTGGATCAAGAACAACAAACTAAGCTTAAGCCAGCATAAGAAAAGGAAATCATAAAGATTAGAACAGAAATGAATTATATAGAGACTAAAAAAACAATAGAACAGATCAATGAAATGAAGAGCTGGTTCTTGGAAAAATTAATAAAATTGATAGACCTCTAGCCAGATTTATCAAAAAGACAACACAAAAAAACTCCAATAAATAAAATCACAGAGAGAGAGGAGAAATACCAACACCTCAGATATACAAATAACTATAAGACAATTATTG
Organism: Mungos mungo; assembly: GCA_004023785.1. Lineage (NCBI taxonomy): Eukaryota > Metazoa > Chordata > Mammalia > Carnivora > Herpestidae > Mungos > Mungos mungo. The sequence goes on from PISW01016015.1 coordinate 13,182, forward strand.
AGAAAATGAATATGCCAACAAATTGGACAACCTGGGAGAAATGAATACATTTCTAAAAACATATAACCTCCTAAAACTGAAACATGAAGAAATAGAAAACTTGAACATATGGATAACCTACATAGAGATTGAATCAGTAATAAAATCAAGCAAGCAAGCAAGCAAGATGGAAAGAAATGAAAGAAAGAAAGAAAGAAAGAAAGAAAGAAAGAAAGAAAGAAAGAAAGAAAGAAAGAGAAAGGAAGGAAGGACGGAAGAAAGAAAGAAAGAAGAGGATGGAAGGAAGGAAGGAAGAAGGAAAGAATGAAAGAAAGAAAGAAAGTTTCCTAGCACCAGATGGCTTCACAAGCGAACTCTACCAAACATTTAAAGAAGAGTGAATACTTATTCTTCTCAAATTATTCCAAAAAATATAAAAGGAAAGAAAACTTCCACTTTCAGTCCATGAGTCGAGCATTGCCCTGAGACCAAAACCAGATAATGAAAAGATGCTAAACATTACTCATCATCAGAGAAATACAAATCAAAACCACAATGAGATGCCAACTCACACCTATCATAAAGTCTAAAATGAACAACTCAGGAAACAACAGGTGTTGGCAAGGATGCAGAGAAAGGGGAACACTTGCACTTTTGGTGGGACTGCAAATTGGGGCAGCCATTCTGGAAAACAGTATGGAGGTTTCTCAAAAAATTAAAAAGAATTACCCTATGACCCAGCAATTTCATTACTAGGTATTTATCCAAAGGATACAAAAATGCTGATTCATAGGAGCCCATGTATCCGAATGTTTGTAGCAGAACTTTCAATAATAACCAAATTATGGAAAGAGCCTTAATGTCCATTAACTGATGAATGGATAAAAAAAGATGTGGTTTATATATACAATGGAATACTACTTGGCAATGATAAAGAATGAAATCATGCCATTTGCAGCAATGCAGATGGAACTGAAAGGTTTTATGCTAAGTGAAATAAGTCACTCAGAGAAAGGCAGGTATCATATGTTTTCACTCATATGTGGATCTTGAGGAACTTAATGGAAGGTCGTGGGGGAATGGAAAGGGAAAATAGTTACAAACTGGAGGGAGGGAAGCAAAGCATAGGAGACTCTTAAATACAGAGAACAAACTGAGGGCTGATGGGGGGTGGGGGTGAGGTGAAAAGGGTGATGGGTATTGAGGATGGCACTTCTTGGGATGAGCACTGGGTGTTGTATGTATGTGATGAACCATGGAAATCTACCCCCAAAACCAAAAGCACATTTTACACACTGTATGTTGGCCAATTTGACAATAAAGTATATTTTTAAAAAGAATAAATCAAGCAATATATATTAGTTTAAGTGCATGAATTTCATAGGCACAAATCTGGGCATAAGGTTTTTTGATGTATGATAGAGTGTGAGATACTTAACTTCCCTATACCCCAGTTTCTTAATTTGTATTATGAGAATAGTGATAGTACCAATTTAGTAAATTATTGGCAAGGGTTAACAAAACTATATACATATATACACATATACATGGACACACACACACACACAC
>PISW01016016.1:0-14750 GCA_004023785.1 Mungos mungo
GTTATCAAAAATCTCCCAACAAATAAGAGCCCAGGGCCAGATGGCTTCCCAGGGGAATTTTACCAGACATTTAAAGCAGAGCTAATACCCATTCTTCTCAAACTATTTCAAAAAATAGAAATAGAAGGAAAGCTTCCAAACTCATTCTAAAAATTTTTTAAAAACCAAAGGTAATGTTAAAAAAAAGAAAATGCAATGGTACAAAAATTTGGAATGCAGCAAATCCAGTCCTAAGAGGGAAGCAGATCACAATAAAAGCCTACATTAAAAGGCAAGAAAAATCTCTAACAATGCAAACTTAAAAGTAAACGAATGAGAAAAACAATCCAGGCATAAAGACAGCAGAAGGAAGGAAATAATAAAGAGTAAAGCAGAAATAAGTGATATAGAAACTAAGAAAACACTAGACCAGATCAATGAAGCCAGGGGCTGGTTCTTTGGAAAACTGATAACCTCCTAGCCAGACTTATCGTAAATGTGAGAGAAAGGACTTAAATAAAATCACAAATAAGAGAGAAGAAATAAACTGAGACCCCATAAGTACAGGTAAAAGAGAATATTGTGACAAACTATATGCAAAAACCTTGGACACCCTGAAAGATATGGATAAATTCCTATGAACACATGAAAAACCAAAACTGAAACAGTAAGATATAGAAAATCAGAAAGCAGAAAGAAATTGCATCAGTATTAAAAAATATCTCCCCCAACACAAGAGTTCAGGGCCAGAAAGATTTGCTGATAAATTCCACCAAACATTTAAGGAAGAAGTAATGCCTACTCTTCTCAAACGATTCCAAAAAATAGAAAATGAAGTAAACTTACAAATTTCATGCTATGAGGTCTGCATATCCTGATTCCAAAACCAGGTAAAGACCCCACTACAAAAGAAAACTGCAGGGGCGCCTGTGTGGCTGGGCCAGTTGGGTGTCCAACTCTTAATTTCAGGTTAGGTCATTATCTTGTGGTTTGTGGCTTTAAGCCCCACATTGGAGCCTGTGATCACAGTGCAGAGCCCGCTCAGGATTCTCCCTCTCTCTTTCTTTCTATGCCCCTGCCTCACTTGTATGTACTCTATCTCTCTAAGCTAATAAACATTTAAAAATGTGCTTAATTTTTAAAAAATAAAACCACAGGCCCACACCCTGGTGAGCATGTATGCAGAAACTCTCATTAAAATACCTCCAAATTAAGTCCAACAATACAGTAATAGAATCACTTACCATCATGCAGTGGGACGTGTTCCTGGGCTGCAAGGTGCTTCCACACACACGGACCCATCACAGGATCCACCGCAGTAACAGAGGAAAGGATAAGAACAACACGGTGCTTTCAACAGCTGCAGAAAGAGCATTTGATAAAACGTCACATCCATTCCCAGCAAAGTAGACTGAGACTCAACACACCTGCACTTAATAAAGGTCACTACGAGAAACCCACAGCTAATCTCATGCCCAATGGGACCTCTAAGGTCCGGAAAACACAGGGATGACCCCTCTCACCACGGTGACTCCACGTGGCACTGGAAGTCCTAGCACAGCAATCAGACAACAGAAAGAAGTAAAAGGCATCCAAATCGGTGAGGACGAAGTAGAACTTTTGCTATTTGTAAGTGACATGATGCTCTGTACAAAAAACATTAATGACTCCCTTAAAAACTGTTGGATGCACGTATGAATTCATCAAGTGACCATATGCAAAAATCAATGTACAGAAATCTGTTGCATTTCTATAGACCAATCATGAATTTAACAAAAAGAGAAATTAAGGAATCAATCCCATTAACAGGTGCACCAAACACCACATGATACCAGGAACAAACCTAACCAGAGAGGTGAAACACCTGCACTGTCAAGGCTATGAAACACTGATGAAAGAAATGGAAATGCATTCCATGTTCGTGAATGAGAAGAAAAAATATGGTTAAAATGTGTATACTCCCCCAAAACAATCTACACATTTAATGAAATCCCTATCAAACTAACAAAGCATTTATCACAGAACTAGAACAAAGAATTCTAAATTTTGTATGGAATCACAAAAGACCCAAAACAGCCAAAAGAAACTTAAAAAAGAAAATCAAAATTGGAGACATCACAATTTCAGATGTTCAGTTATATTACAAAGCTGTAGTGATCAGAACAGTATGGCACTGGTAAAAACAAAATGCATAGTTCAATAGAATGGAAACCCAAAAATGAACTCACACCTATATGGTCAATATCCTCAACAAAGAAGAATATCTAATGGAAAAAAGATAGTCTTGAGGCGCATGGATGGCTCAGTATGGAAGTGTCTGATCTTTGATCCAGCTGAGGTCATGATCTCAGGGTTCCTGAGTTCAAACCCCACGCCAGGCCATGGGTGACAGTGCAAAGCCTGTTTGCGTTTCTCACTCTCTCCATTTCTCTTTGCCCCTCTCTCTCTGTGTCTCTCTCTCAAAAATAAATAAATGAACTTTAAAAAGTCTCCTCAACATATGGTTTTGGGAAAACTAGACAGCAACATGCAAACAACAACAACAAAAACCGGACCACTTACTTACAACATACACAAAAATAAATTCCAAATGGATAAAGACCTATGTGTGAAACCTGAAACCATAAAAACCCCAGAGGAGAACACAGGCAGTACCTATTTGACATTGACTGTACAAACCTCTTTGTAGATATGCCTCCTGACGTAAGGGAAACACAAGCAAAATTAATGCGACCTCATAAAAATAAAAAGGTTCTGTCACCAAGGAAACAATCAAGAAAACGAAAACACGACCTACAGAATGATATTTGCAAACGATATCTGGTAAAGGGTTAGCGTCCAAAATATATAAAGTTATACAACACCCAAAAAATGAGAAATCCAACTAAAAATGGACAGAGACATGAATATACATTTTCCCAAAGAAGACACACACACAGGCAAGAGACATATGTGAAGACGCTCGACACCGATCACCAGGGAAATACAGTTCAGAAGTTCAGTGAGTAACGCCTCACATCTGTCAGAATGACTAAACTCGATGAATGATGAGACAACAGGTGCGGCCACGGACGTGGGCAGAGAGGGTCCCTCCGCACTGTTGGCAGGAATGCAAACCGGTGCGGCCGCTCGGGAAAACAATATGGAGATCCCTCAAACTACTGACAACAGGACACCTTAGGACCCAGCAATTTCCCCACAAGGAATTTACACAAAGAAAACAAAAAATCACACTTCAAACGGATACAGGCCCCCTGACGTTTACAGCAGCATTTTCAACAGCAGCCGCATTACGAAAACTGCCCGCGTCTCCACTGACTGAGGAATACATTAAGATACGGTCTACAGGACGCATAAGGAATGGAATCCTATTCAGCTGTGAACAATGAAAGCTTGTCATTTGCAACAAGGTGGAGGGAGGTAGACAGGGTTATGCTGGGTGAAACCGGCCTGTCAGAGAAAGACAAATGCCACATGATTTCACTAACACATGGAAGTGAAACCAAACAATGGGGGGAAAGGAGACAGCGGCAAACCAACAGACTGGGAAGGAGGAAACAGACGAGGGTTTCCACAGTGGGGTGGGGGATGGGAGAGCCGGGTGACGGGGAGCAGGGGGCGCACGTGTGGCGAGCGCGGGCGCTGCTGCTCTAGATCGTCCACCTGAAACCAATACCACAGTGTATCTTTACTAATGGGACTTACGCTAAAAAAATAACACAAGATGTATTCCACCTACTACCAGGTTTTCTCTGGTTTTCCATTACTTCACTGTTGGAAAAAGAACCATTAAATTTTTTAAAAGCATGTATAATGTGGGGGACAGTTTGTGCCCTTACCTCGGTCTCTGGTTCCAGCAGGACTCATTCTTCGAGAAGGTCCTGAGAGTATTTCATGTATCCATATCCTAACTGAAGGCCGCTCCCGTTCTTCTGAATTTGTCAGGATTTCTCCCCAGAAACAAGCCTGAATCGGAACAAACCGCCCACTGCACCTATGATGTGATGTCATGAGGCCCCTGAATCCACGGACCCTTCAGTAAACGACGTCTTATTCAAATACTGTCAGGGGAAGTGGGGAATGAAACACGCACCAGCCCAGAACATGCAGGGGGCTCTGCTGCTCACGGCCCGCGCCCGGGGAAGCCGCCCGGCGCCCCCTCCTCGGCACTCAGCCCAACGAGGCAGCTGCTCTCTGGTGACTCAGGAGGCTCCAAGTAAGTGGCCGCAACGCTCCTGGGGCAAGGAGGCGGTGGAACCTGCTGGAAGCGCAGCCCTGGTCTCTGTCCTGAGGCGGCTGCAGAGGCCCTGAGTCGGCCCAAGGCAACAGACGCCCTTCCTGCTCAGAGGCGCCCTGGGTCAGAGAAGCCGACGGGGCGCCCTCTGCCGGCCACCGCTGCGCACGCAGAGGAACCCGCAGCTCCCGGTGTGCGGTGCTCGCGCGCCCCCTGCCGGCCACCGTGGGAAGTCCTGCCATGTTGAAGGCCATGGCCGCTCAGCTGAGGCGCTGAAGGTGCTCTGGGCAGCTAAGCCTGTTCTCTAGACTGGCAGGGCCTGGGACACAGAGAAATCTCTTCCTTCTCCTTTCTAGTGAGAGAAGAATGAAGCTGAATTTGTTAATGTAATGACATCATTTGTAATGGTTTAAGCAATGCTCACAGAAAACACCACGAAGTTACACGTGCTCAACAACAGGTAGTTGTGTTGATCACCAACTACTTAGATTAGATAAGAAATGGACGCCTCTGTGACAGAGATCCCGGCTTCCGGGTATGGGATGTGTAAGTCATACGGATATAAGGTACAGCCAACGGAATAGAGCCAGTCCTGTAATAATAGTGGCGCATGCTTTCACATGATAGCTACACCTGTGGTTAAGTACAACATAACTTATAGACGCGGAATGACTAAGATGTGTGCGCACAACTAACACAACAATGTATGAGCAATCTCTCAGTTAAAATTGACATCCGTTACACTATTTTTAATTTCTCCTTCTTTGCCATTAAAAACCATTCCTAGGGTGCCTGCGTGACAGTTGGTAAAGCGTCCGATATCGACTCAGGTCAAGATATTGTCGTCCATGAGTTCGAGCCCCACATCGAGCTCTGTGCTGATGGCTGAGAGCCCGAGTCTGCCTCAGATTCTTGTCTCCCTCTGTCTCCACCCTCCCGCATGCAACCGCTCCCAAAAAAAGAAAAAATAAATGTTAGAAAATTTAAAAAAATCATTCCTAATCTAGAATATGTGAAATTCCATTTATACCAGATTCTCTAACATCACCATCTTGATGTTGAGAACTTATCTGAAAAGTCACGAAGAATGTCTTTGACGACACATGTGTGACAAGGTCAGAATGATGAAGGAAGTCAACCACACACTTACAGGGGCTACACACCTGTTATGAATGTACTGTATGTATCCTTGGCTAATATTTTCAATGAAATGAACTTTAGGGAAACGGATGAAGTACTGTCTGTCAGTCATATAGGTCAATTTTCTATAAAACCATTCTGTCTTCAAGTACTAATCGCCATCTCTTCATAATTAAAAGAAAGTTGGGAGAAGAAAGTATCTTCTAATTTGATGTAAGAGAGGACTATGGTGTTGTTTTTTTTAAATAATAGTTTATTGTCAAATTGGTTTCCATATAACACCCAGTGCTTCTCCCCCAAGTAAGACTACGGTGTTTTGAGGGTTCACCTATCTGACATCCTCAGATTGGCAGTGGACAGGAGGAGAGCAGCCCACTATCTTGATGCACATTTCTAGTTCCAGAGGGACAATATGGACCTTATTGTCAAGTACATTTCTACACAAATACATCAGCATCAGCCGACCGCCTCTGCCAGGTCCAGGCTGCAGGACCCGGGGGCAGCACGATGCCTGGGGCATGGGTTCAGAACAGGAGGACGGCCAGCTGGTGTGGAAGGAATGCAGCAGGGCCTGGGGCACTGAGGGACGTGGCTCAGGGGCAGCTCCCCCCGGGGCAGGATCTCTCTCCATGACAGAACATGAGGCTGAGCCTCACAGGTCCAGGAGAAATGAGGGGGACACATCTTTTCAAATGCAATGGCCTCTGCAGACCTGGGCCCCAGGCAAGTTGGAGTGTTGGAGTCACAAATTCTGATGCTCAAATACCAGCCTTTTCTGCCCCAACACTCAGAGCCACTTCATACATCCCCTCTCCCCTGGCCTACGTCACCCTGTCAACATACCTGGGCAGGTCCCTGCTTTCCTCCTTGCACTTCCTCTTTGTCTCTGTTTCTCTCGGTCCCTCTCTCTCTCTGTTTCTTCTTTTCACTTTCGAGGACTTGTCCAATCCCCCCATCACTCACTCAGTCTCTCTCTCTGCCTGGCTCTTTCTCCTTCCAAGGACTTGTCCAATCCCCCCATCACTCACTCAGTCTCTCTCTCTGCCTGGCTCTTTCTCCTTCCAAGGACTTGTCCAATCCCCCCATCACTCACTCAGTCTCTCTCTCTGCCTGGCTCTTTCTCCACCTCTCCCAAGGCTTCAGGCCATCTGCTCTGTGCATGCAGCCCTGTCCCGGAGCAAAGGTACCCCTGTCTCTCCCTCTCTCCTGTCATGTTTTGTCCCAGGCCCTGATCACAAAGGAGGAGAGTCCCCGGTACAGCAGCTGCTCATGTTGACATTGACTACAGCAATGAAGGCAGCAATGTAGGTGGCCAGGCATTTACCCTGGTGGCCCAGCCATGACCCAAAAGCTGCTGGAGGGCCGGCTGCTTCCTAAACTGAGAAGAAAAAGGGGTCTGCAGGGTTCACAGTCCCTGGAGCAAAGTGCAGGGGGTTAGCTGGTGTAGAAGGAGCCATATGCTTACACCCAGTCTCCTCGGTCGTGTCGAAGGAACCTATCTCATACCATTGACCTCTGCCCTCCCCATTCCTCAATAAGGCAAAAGGGCGAGGGTTTGGGGACACCATGTGACTCACCACGAAAACTGCTGCCATTTGCCCCCTTTGAGGCCATCCGGATTGGTGCCATTGGGGGCAGCTGGTAAGGTGCAGAAGGGCACAAAGCTGGATTCCTGCAGGGCCCCCTTACTGGTCTCCTGAGTCCAGTCCTCACCATCACAGCACACCCCTTCCTGGAGACAGATCCCTGCCCTGCTCATCGGCACAAACCCCACAAACAAGCAGGCGCCGTGTGCTCATGAGGATCTGTCTACAGAATGAACCAGCTCCACGGAGCTCCCTGTAGGATGTGTCCAGCTCCCCAGATGGATCTACGGTCCCTTCCAGGCAATACAACCCCAAAGAATGATCTGTCTTCTCCCACCAATACTACACACTCTACCTGTTTTTACCTGAGCGCACAGGAACCCCGAAGTTTGCACTGGATGGGGAAGGAGTGTCGATTTTCCTGGAAGCAGACACCGACACAGAGACACAGCTGTGACGAATGTATTAGGGGACACTAGGAAGGACAAAGTGGGGGGACAGCTGGGAAAGTGTTCGGGCCAAGGGGCAGATTAGACACCATCTCTAAATATATACTCACCACAGCTGGTCTTCTTCACATTTCAGACGGATTGTCCTCAATGTCAAAGACGTTTTCAGTTACTGCAATGGGATCTTCTGTTCTCCTTTATGCGTTCTGCCTTCGACAACATACGTGTGGCCTTGGACGAACACTTAGCTGTGTGGCTGCTTCTGTGTGTCCACCTGTGATGGAAGAAAATTGTCTTCGGATCTTAGCTGCAGATCCCTGAATGTGCACATTCTCATACTTACCTTTTCCTTCTCTGTCAAGTAGGACCTGGATTTTAAGAGACACACACAGGGCTCTAGGTCATGTCTTCTGACACAGGGATGGCCGATCTGCCAGCCTCAATCTAACGAAATCGAATGAACATCTGTTGGTGATCATCTGTGTACAGATACATTCGTTTCCACACTGAGAAGGGTGGGCGCCCACTCATCCCATCCATTTTACAAATTCTTCATGTGTTTCATCACCTCTTCATTGCACAGACCCCAGAAAGCAACATCGTCCCTGCCTCTCAGGTGACAGAGCTGAGGCTCGGAGATGCCCCCCATTGAGAACTGGATTAGGGCCGAGACGCAGGAACCCAGACGACTCAGGACATTGTGAGGGAAATTTGGGAGATGCAGAACTACAGGCAGGGTGGTGACAGCAGATGCAGGGGTGCGGCAGCAGGAGTCCAGGAGGGGAGGTTACTGGTCAACCCTGAACTCCCCGCTACGAGACTGGCTCAGGCTGGAGGCCAAGGAAACCACTCAGCTGATCTACAACCTTTCTTCGCATTTAGTCCTACAGAGGCGCACCAACTTAGGCAGACAAGCATCCCATAAGAACCGGGTTGAACTACGAATCTCCAGGGTATTCTTTCACACAGATCCAGAAGCTTCAGAAAACCAAGGGAAACAGCAGTCTTTATTTAGATAAAGAAGTAGGTGCACTTTGGCCACAACGACATTTCAGAGAAGAAAACTGCATGAACTGTTCTTGAACCTATGGAGCCACTCTATGTGGGCCTCACGCTGCCCTCACGCCCCTGCTCAGGCTGCGGGCCCGTCAGCAATGACCTCCAACCTCAGCCCCCTCCCCTCTGCCCCATCTCGGCTCTTCCTTCTCACCCACAGCCTCCAACTCATTCCCATGAGATTCACGTCTTGGGCTCGTGTGCTGGAGCTTCCCCTACGATGGATCAGAAGCTCCATGTCACTGAACGCACGTCACTCTCTCCGTTAGGACACCTGAAGCCCCTGACCGGACAGGGGTGCCTCACCTCACAGAGCCTGAATATGGACTCTGTACAAGGCACATCTGCAGAACTGACATGCCTGCTTTTCTGTAAACAGACTCTTTCCTTCTCCACAGGAGACGCCTGCAGCCCAGCTCAGTGCGGGAAAGTGACACAGCCCAACATATGTGTGTCCTGAGAAACTGAGGAATCTAAATAGTGTCCTCAGCTAGCAGCACCCTTTGCATCGCAAAGCCTGGGTGGCCACCTCTCCCTCTTCTCAGACTCAACAAGACAGAGGCTGACATGCCGAACACGTGAGCTCATAACGCGCAGATCATCTTAGACAGTCAAGGTGGAGGTGGTCGGTGCTGTCCCAGGGACACCAGGGAGCTGGAGGTGGCTCATGGAGCCCATGACCGGTGATAGAAGGGGGTCATGGGGAAGGGCCTGCAGGGTGGTCCTGGAAAAGGAGAAGGTCCTCTTGCATCCATAGGACCTGCAGAACAGAAGGGACAGGTGTGTTGGTATGACAGACAGAAGCAGAATGCCCTCTGGGAGCTGAACACCACATGCCAGGTGACAGCACATGGCCCCTCATTCAGCCACAGTTTCTAGGAAAACAGAGCATCAGTGCCGGAAAACTCGACCCTCCCACGAGGTCCCACCTACAGCCTGAAGGCACCAGATGCCGCGAGGAGAAACTACTGTCACCACACGTCACTGCCCACGTTAACAAATGCAGAAAGCCAAGTCATCCTGTTTGAGAAAACTGTTGGCAGGAATGCTAGTCTGATAAAGGAGCGTATTCCAGAGAGGCAGGCGTCCACGTCCAGGACCCCGCTGGTGACCTCTTGCACCCCATCTGCAAGAGGTCACCAGAGGGGTGTCCTGAGAACACTGAGAACAGACAGAACATGAAGGAATGAAAAGCCCAGCACCACACAGAGACTCAGAGCTGCCCCAGGGCCAGAGCTCAGCGCGCCGGCCCACGCCTGTCCTCGCTCCGCTCCCCTCCCTGACAAAGGCATCTTCTCAGCCAGGCCACAGAGACCTCTGAGGAGATGGGGAATCCCGGAGTCCTGGCGGGGGGGAGGGGGGGCTGGAAGTGGGTTCTGAGAGAAACATAACCTGTGCACGCTCATTGGTGTCAGGTGTGTTCCTCTTCATTCACAGGGATTTCTGACTTTAAGCACACTAGGGACTGCAGAGCGATCTTGTCCCACTGGAAAGGGAGGTGGAGATTCTACATTAACGAATGAACAAGAACATACCTTGACTTCAGGTGTAAAACTCCCATAAAGTGTCATGAGACAGAGTGCCAGTTATAACAGCCCCGGGGCCACCAGACCACCTGCTCGCGGAAACACAACCGAGGGACCCTGTGAGGCACCGGCCCTGCAGGGAATCACTGATTCCCTCCCTTCACGACGGAAGTTCCCACGTACATGGTCTAGTACACGCGCCGCTTCTGATAACCCAGTGTTTCCGCCGAAGGGACAACCGGAGAAATTCTCTGCTGCACACTTACCAACTCGGAAGGAACAGCGATGGATTCTGAAATTGACCCAAGAACGGTCAGCACTGCACAAAGCATACAGTATAAAGTTGGAGTTTTCGTCTTTTCCAGTCACGAGGCTGATAGCAGACATTCTGAACAAGTTCATCACTTACACTGAAACAGGAAAACAGGGAAATAATAACAACAATCCCACGTAAAGTAGGTGCGGAAGGAGTCAGCTGCGCCAGGAGACCTGAGTGTGCAGGGAAGTGTCATCCTCCTCAAGTTCTTTCCACAAACTCCAAGTGAGAGCCACGTGGTCCTCCGCCCCCACGCACTCGTGGCTTCCAGAGGCGCCAACTAACATGATGATCTTAAAATGGAGAGGCCTGGGGGCTTGTGAGGAAGAAGGACATAAAATAGTAAGGACACCACAGGACATAGAAACCCAGACAGGGCCAGGTTAAGGTTTCCAGAAATCGTTACAACTGGAAAGGATGACAGATTTTCCCTTGTCTTTCTGCGTATCCATGGTACACACACGACTGATGATCCCCGTGGGGGCTGCACCACGCCCTGGGTCTCATAAAGCCCAGAGGTGGATGGAGGTTGATTCTGACTTGTGTGGACTGTGCAGAAGAAACGCCTCCTTCCCACCATCTTCCATGATATTCAACTCTGTCCCACTCTCCTGTCCTTTACCAGGAGCAGAAGGGATTTCCAGGTGCCTCAGGTGACCCTTGAGGACAAGAGGAAGACCTGAGCCTGTCCCTTGAGGGAGGTTCCACGTGGCCCTGGCTCAGGTGCTTTTATAACTAATCAAGCAAGTGTGAACAGCTCGGTTTCAACTGGCTAGAAGTAAAGTTAGGGCTGTGTCTCCTCCGTCTGAGAGCCCAGCGCACGGTCCCTGTACCAGCTCCGTCCCAGGGAGCGCTGTGTCTGTCCGCCTGCCTAAGGCCTCTTCCCCTCCCTGTAAGAGACACGTGCTGTCCAGCTCACTGTGTGGAAACGACAGCCCATCTCGTGCTTGTCGTGAGAATCCTGAAGAACGTCACGACGTCCTCAGTCAGGCTGAGCTGAAAGCCCTGTGGGGCCATCACTGCATCTTCTCCAAAGACTCAACAAGAAAAAAGATGAAACGTGTTCCATAAGTCAACTCATCCTGTTCAGATCATCTTTCCAGATGGTGCAGGTGGAGGTGGAGGCTGAGGTCCCAGAGGCCACCAGGGTGGAGAAAGGGGTGGCCCAGAGCCCATGGTTGGTGATAAAGGGCAGCCCACGGGGTACGGCCTGGAGGACACTTCTGGGAAAGAAGGAAATGGTTTTGCAGGCACGTTGACCCGCAGGAAAGAAATTCAACTTTTGAGAGGTGTTAGGGTAAAAGGTTGAAAATCTAACACCAACACCAACACTAACGTAGCTGAACCCCTACGAAGCAGGAACGCTGCCTGTCTCCTTCCCCTCCGCCTGGTGTCAACGGGGCAGCATCAGTGCCACAGAACTCCACCCCTCCCACCAGCTCCCACCTAGAGCTTCCGGGAGTTTGAGGAGACAAGGCAGTGCACTGCTGGCAGCAGGCATAGTACCGGCTCTGTCTGCAGATGTAGGGAAGGAAGTGGCCGGTCCAAGAGGATCCGAGAGAGAATTCCAGACTCCTAAAGAATGTCTGCTCCACACACACAGGCATCTGTTTCCAGCCCTTCACCACCTCACCAGCTCCGTCTTGGCATATTAGGAGCAGAAATAAGGACGGGGAATTATGGTTTCTTATCATTCATTTATATCTTTAGTCTATCTCCAGTTAATTCTCAGGAGTGGTTGAACCGGGAGACTCATGAGAGAACCTTCCACAGGCCTTTCATGCCCGAGCTCTGATTCTCAGAACTCTGCACGGTAAGGATGGCCACCCTGCAAACAGGCTCTACGAGGACTGAAGGGAAGCAGCTTGCAAAAGGTGAAGCAGGACGTGAGAGCAGCTCTGCCTGCAAGGTCCTGGGGGCAGCCTCTGCTCACCTCACTCCCTCTCTGGACATGCTGTCCTAAGGCACAGAGATCTATGGCGAGACGACATCCCTAGAGCCTTCCAGGGGAATTGGGAGAGTGTTTTCTGCAGGAACAGTGCCACCTACAGGAGTTAGTTAGAAAAAGTTACAACAGAAACACGTGAACTCACACGTACTTTACGTACACTATGACGTACAAATTTCGCCCTGTGGCAAAATATCTTGGGAATTTGAAATGATAGTATCAAAATGAACATGTTCTGATATCAGAGTGGAAAAGACAGCTACGGTTTGAACAGGGGACGCCAGCCATAACGGCTACCCAGGCCGGAAACGACCCTGGTTACGTGCACTCGGCATCAGCTCTTTTCCAAAAACTGGCGCATCAGACCTGACTTTTACTCTCTATTCTTTCCATTCCAGTGTACGCTTTCTACGGTGAACATGCCTTCCCTGATAATTCATAATATTTTTACTACTTGAACAGCTGCAGTGACTCAGCAAAAGCGCATGTCCCAAAAGAAATGGGAAAACTGGAGAATTATAAAATTTAGAAAAAAAACTTTGAATAGGAGCATTCAGAATTGCTAAGCACCTTTCAGAAGTTGGGCTTTTCATGTTTTTCAGTTAGTGAGGATTACAATCGGTGTTGTAAACAGCTTAATGCCTGACTCTGGACAGAAAAGGAGTAAAATAACAATAATGTTGTTTCGCTTTCCAGGAACATTCCCATAACGGAGGTCTGGAAGAAGTGAGCCAGCCCAGGAGACGTCAGTGTGGAGCGAGATGTCACCCTCCTCATGTTAGTTCCACAAACAGACAGTGACGGTCCTGTGGTCCTCAGCCTCTAAACACTTCAGGCTTGGGGAGGCTCTACCAAGGACGACGAGCTAAGAACAGAGAGGCCCACAGGCTCTTGGGAAAGAGTTGTGCTCTTTGTAAAGTAAATGACACCACAGATATACCTCAGAACACACAAGCTAGTGACAAGACCAGGAGAGAGCTCTGTACCAAGAGATAAAAGGTTCCAGAGAGAGTTACAACTGAAAATGGTCACATCATTTACCTTGACCTTCTGTGTGGCCAAAGTAGGGACAGAGTTGTCACGCCTCCTGGAAGCTGCACCAGGTTCTGCGTTTCATAGAGGCCAAAGAAGGGAGGGAGATTTATTTCGACTTGCACAGACAGGGTGGAAAACAACAACAACAACGTCCATGCCTCCCTTCACCATCTGGCTCTGCTTCCTACAGGCAGGTCCCTTACCACAGACATGGCACGGGTCCCACATGGTCCGGGTGAACCCTTGGGACTCCGGAGGAGCCTTGAGGAAGGCACCAGAAGGTGTTGGTTGGATAGCTGATAAGCAACCAACTGTGGACAGGTCAGGGCTCAATTCATTGGAAATCACCACTAAAAGAAGGGTTTCCTAACACACATCATGGGAGATGACAATTTACCACAGATGAAAAATTAAAAGAATAGCTTAGTTAGGATAATGTCAGTAAATGTCAGCATGCACAGCATGCTGTCCTTTCCTACAAGGCATGGGTGGGATTTTTCAAATGGTTTACTATGTATAGAACCTGCCTCATGTATCTGACAAGGGTTATATAAGTATTTGTGAACAGAAATTGCCTTAGTCTAATATTAGAATAATGATCACGGGAAAGGTTCATTCTATGTGGAATCACTTGCAAAGTTTTAGAGTGACACTAATAAAATAACGTTAAAGGAGTGAAATTTCACAAGGATTGACTTTGCTAGTGGGGTACTATAGTTCACAATATACACACACAAAAAAACTTTTTGAAGAATAAAGTGCCCTCCAAATAGAAGAAAGAATTGTTTCTTTACAGAAAGCAGATTTCCTATGGAATATTTATCCAAAAGGCAAATCAAGAAAGCTCATCAGGACATACAGCCTCCAAATCATGCTGTTGTTCATGTTGGAGGCAGGAAAGGGCTTCTGCTCTCAGGGCTCATGTTCACCTGGTTGGGGGAGGGCACCGACTGAGGTTCGCGGGGAGGGGACACCGAATCAAAACGTAGAAAAGCTCTTTTGATGAATGAAGTAGGTTTCTGAGCTTTACATGTTTTATATCTGACATGCTCATGTGGTCGCCATAGGATGTAAAACGGGGGTCCTAGCATTGTGGGCCTCCAACTTTCTAAACTTACCAATCTACACAGAAAGCACCCACGGCCCCAACGTTGTGCACTCTGGGTTTGCTCTGCATAGAAACAGAATCTCTGGGGTGGACCCAATAGGTTCCGGAATTTCTTGGGAGAGACCTGAGGGTATCTTAACATAAACAAATGGAACTGTGGCTGAAATGTGCCATTTACAGATCTTTGAGACTGAACAAGGTAAATACTGAGAAAGTGACAAGGTGCTGTATATGTTCTCTGTGTTGCTGTTGACAGGAAAGTCTGAGATTGAAAGCGTTGACATTTAATAAGTGAGGACTTAAACTCTGGGTAATTTTTGAAACCTCTGGCCACTTTGGAGGTGCAGGCATAAACACTGACAATAATGGGGAA